>PVKU01003194.1:0-189260 GCA_004027475.1 Anoura caudifer
ACCGTAATTGCAAGGAAGAGAAGCACACGTCCGGGATCCAGGCTCTTGACACCGTCAGCTGTGTCGTCGTCCAGGCAGGATCTCTAATTAATCCAAAGCCATGTGGCACCTTCTCATGGCCTACTGGCAAGAGTTCTTTCACCCTTCTTCCAGGCAAAGTCTCTCTTGTTCCCAGGCCACGCAGCCAAAGGGAGCACCCCAAAGCCGCGTGGTCCTTCTACCAAAGCTGTGGGGAAGGGGTCCCCACTCTGGCAAAGCCACATAGTGATTTTCCCTCACAGGGCTGTGTGAGGGTCCTAACTCTCGTGAAAGCGCGTGGATTCTCTCTAATGGCTGCCGAGTCTCAGTTTAAATCCCCGTGCCATATCTCTTCTGTACCCCCCATTTCCGACTCCTCCTACCATCAGTTATACCTGCCAGCATTCCCGTATATTCCAAGTATTTTTGGGATGCCATCATGAGTCTGGGCAAGTGTGTCCCCATTTTCTGGAGCCAATCTTCTCCAAGCTCCCACGCAGGCGCTTTGACTTGAGGTTCCTCCCCCAGTCACATCTTGGGGGGGAGTCCTTTCCATCCCCCCTGGCTCAGAGCATGGACACAGCTGTTTAACACATCTAAGCTACCAGCCAAAGGCTATAGATATGTTAAATGACCATGCCATGGATTAGCAGCTCTGCATGTCCCTGCTCCATGTGTCCCTTCCCCCGACTCATACCTGTGGGTGAAGGGGTGAGGACATCTTATATGTCCCTCTAATATTTCCTGGACACCCTGAGTTTTGGGCCCCACTCCAAATCCCTATTTTTGGGGCCCCCCTCCTGGCTGCACCCTGCATCAAGCAGGGAGGATCTGTCCCTTGCCTCTTCCAGCTTCTGCTGGCTGCTGGCATCCTTTGATCCGTGGCCTTGTCACTCCAGTCTCTGCCTCCGAGGTCACGCTGCCTTCTCTTCCGTCGGAGGCTGACTTTCCTTTGCCGCTCACATAAGGACACCCGAGATGGCATTCAGGGGCCACCAGGATAATCCAGGCTATTTTCTCCATGGCAAGATCCTTACCTTAACCTCATCTGCAGGGGCTGTTTCTCCTTCTAAGGTAACATTTGCAGGTTTCAGCCAACTGCACTTTCCATTCCCTGCTCCCTGCAATGCACAGGATATTTTGTATCTATTTGATAAAGCTGGTAGGGGATGATAAGAAAAGAAAGCAGCCCTGGCTGATGTGGCTCAGTGGATGAAGTGCCAGCCTGTGAACCAAAAGGTCATTGGTTCGATTCCCAGTCAGGGCATATGCCTGGGTTGTGGGCCATGTCCTCAGTTGGGGGTATGCAAGAAGCAACTGATTGATGTATCTCTCACACATCAATATTTCTCTCCCTCTCTTTCTCCCTCCCTTCCACTCTCTGATAAAGAAACCTGGAAGGAAGGAAGGAAGGAAGGAAGGAAGGAAGGAAGGAAGGAAGGAAGGAAGGAAGGAAGGAAGGAAGGAAGGAAGGAAGGAAGGATCTAAAGGAAGCAGAAGTTAAGTAGTCTTTCCTTGCTAATTAATTCCTTCTGGGAGTATTGGTGGTCCTCTTCCTGCTATCTGAAGAAATATGGGGTGGTGGCATGAAGAAATATGGGGTGGTGGCAGATAACCCACTCTGCAAGTCACAAGGGGCACAGTTGTTTCTCTCCTTTGTCGCTTGGCAACCAGGGCACTAACATATGACACAGACTCAGCCAATCAGACTCCTCTCACGCAGGAGTTTTGAATCAAGGAGATGGCACATTGGTGTCAGAGGACCTGGAGATTATCGCCAGGGCAGCAGTGTCAAGGGCCAGAAACAGCACAGGCCAGTGCTGCTAGCAGCAGCCCCACCCACCCCATCAACACACACTCCTGCTGTTACAGCATCAGGCTAAACTCTCGCTCTGCTTTTTCGTCTCCCCAGCTTCCCGCCCACTTCTCCACCCTGGTTCTCCAGCAGTTCTGGCCATTCTCTGAGCTACTGAACTCCCTGCCAGAACACTCCTCTGTTGAAGTGAGCCCAAGTTGGTCTCTGTTGTTTGTCACCATCACCTTCCCTGACTTAGAAGGCACCAGTTCCAAAGCTCTCCTCTATAAGCCTGGCAGCAGCCTCACTTGGGGGAGGGTCCTCACTGGAGATATGCAGATGAGGCAGGTTGGTCCGCCAAGTCCACGGCAGGGCCATAGGGAAACACCTGAACGTCCGTATGATTAAAAAAAAAAAGTGGTTTCATGTTACGAATTGGTGTGGAGAACTTTAAGAGAAGGAACCTCATGTAATTCTCAGCTATCAGGCCGTGTCCCCTTTAAAAATTGTTAATACCCTCTTTATTACCCAGAAATGAAATTAATTAATAATACTTTACCTATTTCTATGATTTTAAAAGGTCAACACAACATAAAGGAGTATTTGTGTATAAAGATAATAATATGAATTGGTAAATCACTAATTTTATGTGTCCTTCCACATGTGAATGCATACATATTGCTACAGTAGAGGACTCTGCAAATTTATAACCCTGCGCCCTGTTTGGTGTGGCTCAGGGGACTGATCACCAGGCTGCAGACGGAGAGGTTGCCAGTTCAATTCCCAGTCAGGGCACATGCCTGGGTTGCAGGCTAGGTCCATGGTTGGGGGAGTGAGAGAGGCAACTGATTGCTGTTTTTCTCCTTCTCTTTCTCCCTCCTTTCCCCTCGCTCTAAAAATAAATAAATAAAATCTTTAAAGAAAATTATAACCCTGCAAATTTACAACATTGAGAACTATGCCCCACTGAAGGAAAAAAGCAGATCACAGAACCAGGCACAGAGTATGATTAAATGCCTTATGAAAAAAGAAAGCCACAGGTTCGTATATACCTGTATACCGATGTAGGTGCCGAAAGGCCCACTAGAAGGATGAAGTGTTGGCTGGAGTTACCTTTGACCAGGGTATTGCTGGGGGTGTGGTGAGGAGGAAAGAAGAGCTTTCACATTTTGTTCTCTTTTTGTATCCTTTGTATCTTTAATAAAATTAATGTGCTACTTTTGTAATAAACAACATACAAGGAAGAAGACAAAGTGGTAGGGATGGCATTGTGTACTACAAGCTGGGTGGTGAGCAGCCAGATCAGAAAAAGTGAGGAAGGAGAGGTCAGGCTTAGTTTGGTGTTGAGATTACAGCTCCAGGGAGAAGCATTGACTGTTTTCTGTCGTTGTCATTAGAATGAGTTTGGTAATTAGGGGCTGCAAGATCTTGAGCAAGGTCACCTGCCAAGTGCACTAACCTGAGGTTGGCCATGCACTTCCTTGTTTGTAGTATCGGTGTTGTTTGTATCACTGTTACTGCATACCTGGGTGGAAGCCCTTCTCTGTGGAGCTGGTGGCTGATCCCAAACAGCCAGATACCCAAACGGTCCTGACCCCATCTCCAGGGCTCTCTGTAATTCACTTGCATGGTGGCAGTCTGAGCTGAACACCTGGGACACCTTTATTCTTTGGTTTATTCAATGGACATTAATTGCCTACAAAACCGAATAGAACATCAATTTGCTCACCCAAATCCAAAAGCTTTGGAAAGAGCATTGGCTTTAAATTTCTGTTCTGCAAATTAATAAATATTCTATGAGTTTTCTTTTCTTTATCTGTAAAGTGAGGATAATAATTTATTTACCTCATAGCATTTGTGAGGACTAATATACAAGATAATGTATGTTGAGCAGAAATTTAAAAAACTGAACAGAGGTTTCAGCTGCTTTCTACCATGAGGAAGACAAAATTTGGAGTAAGTTTAACCAAATTAACTGCCTACTCAACCACAAATCAAGAATCTTTAGAGGCAGATAACAGAGATCCGTAACCTTTACAACTACGATTGTAGTAGTCTGGGTTCTACAGAGAAACAGAACCAGTAGCATATTTAATAAAGAAATGACTCACATAGTTATGGAGACTAAGCAGTTTTAAGATCTGCAGTCAGCAAGCTGGAGGCTCAGGAGAGCCAATGGTTTAGTTCAAGTCTGAGTCCAAAGGCCAGAGCACCGGGAGAGCCAATGGTGTAAATTCTAGTCTGAGTCAGAGTCCAAACCAGACAAAGCCTGAAGCTGCAGCTCAAACACAGTCAGTCCCAGAGAGAATGGTCTTCCTCTTTGTGCTCTGTGCAGGCCTTCCACAGACTAGATGGAGCCCATCTTCATTTGGAGAGAACAATCTGCTTTGCTCAGGCTGCAGATTCAAATGTTATTCTCTTCCGGAAACACAGACACACCCAGAAAATGTTTAACCAAATAGCTGCACCTTGTGAGCCAGTCAGGCTGACATATACAATTAACCATCACAGCAAGATCCTTGATAAAATCCAGAATCTTAATAGCTGGAGGGGGAGGAGGGGAAAGTTTGTTAAAATGAGGATTCTTAGGCTCCATCTGTAACCTCCTGAATCAGAATCATTGCTCAGAGAAATCTGTGTTTGAAAAAATTTCCCAACTTTTGTTTACATTATAGTCCAATACTGCTGCTTTAGATTTTGACAAGACTTGGCAAAATGGATTCAGCAGCCAATCTGAAGGATGTTAGAATCCCAGTAATAATCATGGAGGTGGTAGGGTCCTGTCTTCTGATGGCATATAGGCCATTTCCAGCTGGGAAGGCAGGAGTTTCTGTGGGACAGAAGTGTTGTTATACCGCAGACCAAACACCAAACTGAGTAAATAGCACCCCAGGGCACACCCCCCACTCACCTCCACCTTGTAGTAATTTCAGACTTTTGTTTAGAGTCCAAATGATCAGTCCTCTTGGGTGAGTCATACTTTATCGCTTCGAAATTCCTCTTGCTCCTCAAATCAACTTCCTTCCTATCTCCTTAGGGTGTTTTTGTGGTTGTTGTTCCAAGAATCGTACTCCATAAATGGGAGACTTTTTTCTGTTTTACTACCAAGATCTCTCCAGACCTGCCACCTGTGTGTGTGCGCACGTGTGTTTCTGAACTTGGAAAGCTTTTATGAAGTTCTATGTGATGTAATAACCCCCTCCCCGCCCCCACAGTGAATCCTGGCATTAAAATATACAGAGTTATTTTTAAATGTATGAAAAATTATTCTTATTATATACCTACGAAAAGTCCACATAAGTGTGCAGTGTCATAAATTTCTTCAAAGTGAACCAGCACCCAAATTAAGAAGCAGAACACTACAAGCTTACTAGAAGATCCTCATACCCTCTTCCTGTCATTAGTCCCCACAAGGGTAATGGATGCTCTGACTTGTGGAAGAATATATTAAGTTTGCCTGCTTTTAACGTTTGAGTTTTATAAAAGTGGAATCCTATTCTCTGGCTTCTTCTGCTCCTCCTTTTATCTGTGAGAATCATCCCCAGGGTTGCTTGCTGTTGTACTTTATTTTCATTGCTGAGTATCGTTCCATTATGTGACTATACCACCAGTTGTTTACCCATCCAGTTTTTAATGGGCATTGGAGTTTCTAGTTTTGGGCTGTTGCAATGAATGTGAAAGTTTTTATACTGAGTCTTGGTTCTTAGAGGGAGTGTTATATATTCAAGTTAAAAAGAGAGAGAGAGAGATTGCTGTGGCAAATAATAGAAACCAAAAAACATTCCACAGATTCCTCTGCTCCCCTTGAATGTGGCCCCTGGGTTGGGAGCCCTGATGGGAGGGAGGGAAAAACAAAGGGAGTCCAGAGCAGACAATTTACAGCCCTGCCAGCCACCACTATTTGCTTCTCCATGGTCACTCCTTGCCTGTCCTGCTCATTTGCCAAAATCAATAGCTTTTCAGAACTACTGGATTGCACCTGCTGGGCATCCAAATTGACCCATTTAAGAGACTCTGTGATGGATTCATTGTTATTTGGCCAACAGACTAAGGGTAGGGAGCAGTCAGCCAACCCAGTTACAGCCCTACCAAGTGCTATCCAGTGTCCTGACCTTTTCTTCCTGGGTCAGAAAAGATCTGCTGGCATAGAATTAGGGAACGTTTGAACTGGAGGGTCCTGTAAGTGTGTCTAGCCCAACCCCTCAGTGTACAGTGCAGGAGCCGAGAACCGGGCAGCCGCAGTGCCTGAGATCACACCTGAAGTCACGGGTTGAGCCAGGGGATGATCTAGAACCTCATCTCCAGCTTCAGGGGTTTTTGTTTATTTGTTTATTTGTTTGTTTGTTTTACCAGGCCACCTGGTGCTATTACATTATTTCTTCATAGTTATTTCACAATAGGTTGCGAAATAACTGGTCAATTTACTTTTGTGATTCCTTGCATTTGGGATAGTTTCCTTCTGGTTAAAATGTCGCTCTGCCCTTCTGCGCCTTCGTCATTCGGGTTTGGTTTGTTTCCTGCTGTACCCAGCAGTGTGCAACCCACAATATCAACATGGCTTGGACGGGGAGGGGCGGGCACATGATGGTGCGCCTGCGGAACCAGGGGTCTTCAACGGTCACGCGAAGAATAAATGCTTTTTAAAGATGTGTAATTATGAAAGTGTATGTGTGCCCATAATATATTAAAGGCAAAATACAAAACCACATTGTATGCAGTATTTTTGTGATACATATTCTATGGCTACGTAAGTAGGAATGAACTGGAAGGATAGGAACATTAATGCTTATAGCAGGTTTATGGAGTTATGGGTAATTTTTATTTTCTGTTTTTAGACTTCTCTGATGTTTTATAGTTAGGAAAATAACCGACATAGGTAACAAAAAGAAAAAACACTTTAACAATGGCACTGTCTAAGCCAGAGGCTGACGTCAACTAACTGTGACTCTAGGATGCAATGCTGGAGGCGAGGCCGCAGAGCAAACAAACGTGCTCATTAAAACTTCGAATCTGGTGGCGTTTGGTTCTGGCGCCTCCCATCATATCGTTATGACTAAGCACTAGGTAGCACACTAAACATGACATATCTCATCCAATTTTCAGGTTAGATTTGTTATGCATTGCTTAGCCAATACCCATCTCTGCTCAGTCTTTAGATAGTTTTGCCCACATAGGTAGCAGGATGGTGACAAAATTATTCCAAACGGGAAGCCAGAAGTTTCTGAAGCCCAGTAAGTATCCTGGTTGTAAGGAAGGTACCTGAGAAAGTTTTCTTTCCATTTCATTTTAACATTAAGAATTTACTCTTCGCCAAACACGAGGCCAGACATAAAGGCTGAGATGAAACTCAAGGGGCTCACTCTCCTAAAAGAAAGACACCGGCAAGTCAACAATCAGAGTCCAGAAGAGTAAATGCTGGAATGGATTTCTATAAAGGGCAGTGTGAGAACTCCGGGTGGGAGAGGGTGAGCACTGGGAGGACACACCCAGCTCAGACTAGGGGCAGAGGCAGGGGAGAGTCCCAGAGGCCGTACCTGGTTGGCTTTGCTGTGGGAGAAGGAATCAGGTGCACCTCCCGCTCAGTCTTTTGTTTTCTCCCCTCCATAGGCACCCATCCATCACCGTTTTTAAGTTTTCTCCATATTGTTCTACATACAATAGTTTGAGGCTTCTAAGACCTGCATGGTATTTTATAGCATGTGCCACACATTCCACTCTTTGTTCCCACAGGGATGGTTACCTGGGTTACTTCCAACTCTCACTGCCACCAGGAATGATGGGGAAACATTCCTGTTTTTGTGTCCTTAGGGTTTTGTGTGATCAATTCTTGAGGAAATAATACTACTGAGAAGTAGGTCTCTGTGTGCCATTTAACAGCAAGGAGGCTGGGAAATGTAGTCCTGGGCAGGGCAGCTGCTTCCCAGCTACAAATCATTTATCACGGAAAGTAAGAATGGATTTTGGTGGGAAAATGATCTTGTAGGGTTTTGGCTTTAACTCTGAATAAGAGGAGAAGCTGTGGAGAGTCAGCTGCAAATGTTATATATTTCACCCCTAAATATTCCAGTATGCATCTTCTAAAATAAGGACACTATATAACCAGTCTCATTATTAAAACATTAACGATAAGCCACACATCAAGTCCATGTTCAAATTTTCTAAATTGTTTATGTAAATAATTTTGGAAATAATATTTAATAAACTAGGTAAATAAATGCACATGGTAGTCCACATTTTTCCTGCTATTACCTTCACAAGGTGTCTCCAAGCTCAAAGGATTTCCCCACCCTTTAAAAAAATTTCACCCTGGAATCCTGGAATGCTACCAAGGATGATGTAGTTTGCCAGCAGGACAGTAGGGGTCCCCAGAAGCCCATTCAGCTATTCCCCAGAGATGGTGATTTCCCTAGCTTTGAAATGGGTGCCCAGGTGTAGGGGTAATTCCCAATGTGTCACATGTGCTTCTGTGATTTCAGGGTGCGCTCAGGACCCCACAATGTCAACTGTTCCCTTATGAGAAATTATAAAGACTTCAAAGCAAAATTTAATTTTATTTCATTAAAAAGCCAGCTCACCATGCATCACTTTTTCCAGATGATTTTCCAAACTGTGCTGTGAAATCAAATTAGCACAAAGTTATAACTCAGAGAGCTAACTACTAAAAGGCAAGGACCATGACAATTTGAGAATATTACAGGTCACATTGCCAGTAGGCAGCCATGATTCACACATTATATACAAATTTTTTAAATATCAAAGTACAGCCCTGGCTGGTGTGGCTCAGTGGATCGAGTGCCAGCCTGTGAACCTAAAGGCCACTGGTTTGATTCCCAGTCAGGGCACATGCCTGGGTTGTGGGCCAGGTCCTGAGTAGGGGGCATGTGGGAGGCAACTGATTGATGTATCTCTCACATGTTGTTTCTCTCCCTCTTTTTCTCCCTCCCTTCTCCTCTAAAATAAATAAAAATCTTTAAAAAAATAAAATGAAATAAAATATCAAAGTACACATGGACATGGTTAAAAGAAAAAACAACCCAACAAGTTAGACTTCTAAGAAAAAATAATTGTTTTCTCTTTTCCATTTCTTCCTGTCAGACACAATCACTTTTTAATGATATCTGGTCTTTGTTCTTCTGGATATTACCACCATAAAGCTTCTCTTTCTACTTCTTGAATCTTAACTTTAGGAAGTATCTATTGACTTCTACCAACTAGATTAGAATTTTATTCACTAGCACCAAAATTCACTTTTCCCCTCCCTTGCCTCACGTTTTATTGATAACTATGCCATTGCTTTAAATTATTTTAACTGGCTGTCTTCAAAATTCTAAATAGTATGCTTCAATGTGTATTTCTTATTCCATCCACTTTAGACAATCTGCAGACTGCCCGCAATGTACAATGAAAATATTAGCATCTCCATCTTTCCTCTCCCTCTTTCTGTCTGCCAACCTCTGCCAGGTACCTTCTCCTAAAACAGTCAGAGCTCACAGTTGTGTAACCACCCCCACTCCCTCTGTTGGGAAGAATCTAGAAGCTGAGAATCGGTAAAATGTGATTGCATTAGTATGACAATGTAAACATTGTTCACAGAAAAGCCAAATTTCTTTGCTTTGAGCGATGATTATGTTTCCTTCTCCTTAGGCACAATGTCCTACTTCCTATGACACTATGAAAGAATGTGTCTGGCATTAAGGCATAAAGATTCTCTTTTCTCATACTTCACCAATTGCTCAAAAATTATGCTACAGTTTAGCTTGCTTCATATGAGGATTATGAACTTCTTGCACAGATATTTTTTCCTTGGAGTTTCTAACTGCCTCTCTTTAGTATATGTGCTGCTGAAGTGAGCACATTTGCCTTTCTTTTCTTTAATTTTATTTTTCAATTACAGTTTATAGTCAATATTATTTTTGATTAGTTTCAGGTGTACAGCATAGTGGTTAGACAATCCTATACCTTCCAGAGTGTTCACCCTGATATTTCCAGAACCTACCTAGCACCATACATATTTATTACAATATTATTGCCTATACTCCCTATGCTGTACTTCCTATCCCTGGGACTATTTTGCAGCTACCAATTTGTACTTCTTAATCCCTTCACCTTTTTCATCCAGCCTCCCAACCCCCAACTTCTCTGGCAATTCCCAGTCTGTTTTCAGTATTAATTTTGTTTGTTTATTTTGTTCTTTAAATTCCACATATAAGTGAAATCATGTGGTGTTTATTTTTCTTTTATTTCATTAGCATAATACCCTCTAGGTCCACCTATATTGTCACAAGTGGTAAGATTTCTTTTAAAAAAAAGATTTTATTTATTTATTTTTAGAGAGAGGGAAGGGAGGGAGAAAGAGGAAAGAAACATTAATGTGTGGTTGCCTCTTGTGCGCCTCCTACTGAGGACCTGGCTCATAACCCAGGCATGTGCCCTGACTGGGAATCAACCAGCAACCCTTTCGTTCGTAGACTGGCGCTCAGTTCACTGAGCCACACCAGCCAGAGCAAAATTTCATTTTTTTAATGGCCAAGTAATATTTCATTGTATTTATCTACCATTGTTTTTTTAATCCTCATCTCTTGATGGACACTTGGTTGCTTCTGTATCTTGGCTATTGTGAATAACACTACAATGAGCATAGGGGTGCATATATTGTTTTGATTTAGTGTTTTGAACTTCTTCAGATATATACCCAGAAGTGGAATTGCTGGGTCATATAGGCAGATCCATTTTTAATTTTCTGAGATATCTCCATGCTGCTTTCCACAGTGGCTGCACCAGTCTGCACTCCCACCAACAGTGCAAAATGGTTCCCTTTCTCCACATCCTCACCAGCACTTGCTGTTTGT
This sequence comes from Anoura caudifer, assembly GCA_004027475.1. NCBI lineage: Eukaryota > Metazoa > Chordata > Mammalia > Chiroptera > Phyllostomidae > Anoura > Anoura caudifer. The sequence continues at coordinate 10,663 of PVKU01003194.1, forward strand.
TGATTTATTGGTGATAGCCATTCTGATAGGTGTGAGGTGATATCTCATTGTGGTTTAAATTTGCATTTCTCTGATGATTAGTTATATTGAGCATTTTTTATATGTCTATTGACCATCTGTATGTCCTCTTTGAAGAAGTGTCTATTTAGGCCCTCTGCTCATTTTTAAATTGGATTATTTATTTATTTTTTTTTTGGTGATGAATTGTATGAGTGCTTTGTGCAGTTTGAATATTAACCTCTTATTGGACATATCATTGTCAAATATGTTCTCCCATTTGGTAGGTTGTCTTCTCATTTTCCTGATGGTGTACTTTGCTGTGCAAAGATGTTTCAATTTGGTATAAAATATGTCTTTGCTACTAGTTCTCTTCCCCTCCTCCCAGTATATTACCTATTTTATCCAATCTGTTCTTGGTGGTATTCATGTAGATCACAGACTTTCTCTGATAATTTGCATAGCTCTCATCCTGGCTTGGTTTTCCCATTGCTTGTGTCTCATATCTTTTGTTCACTGGAGTGCATCCTCAAGTAACCTCTTAGAAAAGGTATGTAGCAAGGTGACTTTCTCTGCCTTAATTTTTAACAGATGTTTTGGATGTTATAGAATTCTAGGTCCTAAATAACATCCTCACAGCATTTTGAAAATCTTGTCTTTCAGCATTCTGTTTTCCGTCTCTTTCTCAGTTTTTCCTTTCTTACATGCAGACTCCTGTCCAAATGCTCTCTGGGCACCTGTCCACTTGCCTGGAGCTCTTCTGCATATAACCCTATTCTCTGCTCCCTCTGTCTACACATCCGTGTCCTCTCCCATCTCCCAGAAATGTGCTGAAATTGCTCAAATGCCAATGCCCAACCCATGCCTCATCATCTTTGTGATTGTGGTTTTATACTTTCTAAAATTCTGTGTTGCTTCAATAGAGTCGTGGGAAGGAGGAGTGACAAACCTACACGCTCTGATCGCACCTTCTTGAGTCACAGCTGTTTCATATAAATCAGCTTTTTTTCTTGCCTTTTTGTTCATATATTTGTTTTTGTAAGTACCAGGGCTACATTTAACTCTATATTGTTAAATACACAGAAACTATTGCCACTATGTTTACAGAGCAGTTTTTCAAACCTGAGTATGTCCTTTGCATGTTTAGAAATTACTGGCATATTTACTGATGGTTAAGGCTAAAAAGAAATACACAAGGTAGAGGATATAGCCCTGATTATTTCTCAGAACAAGGACTTATGAATTCACAACCTTCCTCGAACTGCACTCTATATAAAAAACCATTGTTTCATTTCCAGTAAGTGTATCATTTCCAAGAGCAAAACTGTTACAGCGTTTATACCACTAACTATAGGGAAAATCCACTGAGAATAAATAATTCCAGTTAAAAGTCATTATGATGCACCGGACCCTTTCATTTGCCTTTCTAATGATTTGTTTGCTTGAGCAAAAGTTTGCCTAAATAAGGTTATCATGACTACTATGAGAGAATGGGAACATCTAGTCCACCACACAGTGCAGGTGGGTTTTATGGATCTTACCTTTCTTGCAAGGACTGAGGATCAATCAGAATTTTCATATTGTTCAGGCTCAGAATCTTCCTTGAAATCAATGATAGTTAATCTTCATATAACAGCAAAAAAATATTGTAAGAACTGGAATTATTATAAGAGCTATAGAATAATAGTACAGTAAGTCTCCACTTAATGTTGTGGACAGGTTCTTGGAAACTACTATTTTAAAGGAAAGGATATATGATAAAACCAATTTTACCCTAGGCTAATTGATATAAACAAGAATATAGTTTTTATGGCATATTTTTGGTCACAAAATCATTGCCAAATTTATAAATAAAGACCCTTCTACTATTAAACATTGAAATAAATGTGAGCTATATATACATTTAAGAAATTTTAACAAAAACAAGATGATTTTCCAACCTGCTTGTTCCAGTCCATGGTCACGGGTGGCCAGAGCCTCCACCAACGGTGCGGAGCACAAGGCACGACCCACCCTGGGCAGGACGCCCTTTCATCACAGGGCCGCTCACACCCACACTCACTCAGACTGGGACAATGCAGACATGCCAGTGCACCTCACAAGCATAGCTTGTGGACGTAGAAGGAAACCAGAGTCCCTGGAGAAAACATACAGACATGAGGAGAACCTGAAAACTCCACACAGACAGTGGCCCTGGCTGGAATTTATTGTTTTGTTTTGTTTTTTTTTCCACTGATCTTAAAATAAAATGACATTGCGCAAAACAACATGTTCAAGGACCTACTGTACTTTGATCTCTCTAATTGTAGCAGTGGTCTACAGATAAATGGGCAGAGGTTTGCTATTTTCTGTAAGAATATCTGAATATTGTGTGTTCATGTTGATAATGATCTTTAAAAATAATACTGAGTTGGCCAAAAAGTTGTATTTTTTTAATAAGATGGCTCTAGTAGCACTTAGTTATCTTTAACTTCATTTGAAACAATTTTGTTAGATTGTATTGTGACAGTTGCTATATCAGTGTGAATTTAAGAAAACTTATCAAAATTGGTCAATTTTTGTGTAGCTATTTTAATATTGAAAATGGAAGAAAATATGCAACATTTTCAACATATTATACTTTATTATTTCAAGAAAGGTACAAGTGCAACTAAAATGCAAAAAAAATTGTGCAGTGTATGGAGAAGGTACTGTGACTGATCAACATGTCAAATGTAGTTTGTGGAGTTTTCTGCTGGTGATTTCTCCACAGTCAGGTAGACCAGTTGAAGCTGACAGCAATCAAAACAAGACATTAATTGAAAACAATCAATGTTATACTATGCAGGAGACAGATGACATACTCAAACTATCCAAATCAACAAAGTTATTGGTGAAAATGAACAAATATGTCTTTTATTTTATGGAAAAATCCATATGGACTCTTTGGCCAACCCAATATATGCATAATGTGAATGGTAGGAACAACCACATTTTCATTGGGTTCTGCCCAGAGCCTTCTGGGCCCACGTTTCCTTTTGTGTTTTGATTCTTTGGGCTCCAAGCTATATTTGGAGTAAATGAGAGAAGAGCCAAGAGGAACTTAATATATAAATGATGAGGTTAGACTTCCAGTCAAGATGGAGGCATAGGTAGATATGCCTCACCTCCTTGTATAACCACAAAAAGGATCACAACTAACCTCAACACAAAAAACACTCAGAACTGTCAGGAAATCAAACTGTATGGAAGGCCAACAATGGAGGATTTAAAGAAACCATAGTCATTCAGACGGGTTGGAGGGATGAAGATAGGGAACCAGGGAGGAGAGGATGCAGTGTGGTGGTGGTGAAGCGGAGGCAGTGAGGCAGTGGTGGCAGACGTGGCATGGATAGTCCCACATTCATGTGTGGAAGATAAAAATTGGGAGGGATACCTGAGGAGCAGGCGATTCCAGCCTCAGGCCAGACTGCACAGCCCAGGGTTCCAGCACTGGGAAATAAAGCCAATGGGGGTTGGCATGATGGAAGAAACTGCAGTCTCCAAAGAGTCTGTTTAAAGGGACTTCATGGTCCTAGAATGAATGCAAACCCACCCACTCTGGGAACTACCACCAAGGCAACAGCTAGGAGGGTGCCAGTCACATATGGGAAGTGGGTAAAGTGACTGGAAACAGGGCAACTGCTGAGCAAACCACCAGCAGCCAGGCAGTGGCATTGTCCCCTCTCCAACCCCTCCCCAACATACAAAGCCACAAAGCAGTGAAGCAGGTTGCCCTGGCAAATACCTAAAGCTCTACCCCATACAACTTAACAGGTGCCCTAAGACAGGGAGCCAAAGCAGCTCTGCTTAACACACAGAAGCAGACATAGGAAGGCTGCCAAATTGAGGAGACAAAGAAATATGGCCCAAATGATGAAACAGAACAAAACCCCAGAAAAAGAACTAAATGAAACAGAGATAGCCAACCTATCAGATGCAGAGTTCAAAACACTGGTAATAAGGAGGTTTAGAAGACTCACTGAGTATGCTAAAAGCATAAGGGAAGAAGTGAAGGCTACACTAAGTGAAATAAAGAAAAATACACAGGGAACCAACAGTGAAGGGAAGGAAGCCGGAGTTCAAATCAATGACTCGGAACATAAGGAAGAAATAAACACACAGCCAGAACAGAATGAAAAAATACAAATTCAAAAAAATGAGGAGAGTTTAAGAGGTCTCTGGGACATCTTTAAAAGGGCCAAGATCCAAATAATAGGGATGCCAGAAAGAGAAGAAGAAGAGCAAGAAATTGAAAACTTACTTGAAAAAATAATGAAAGAAAACTTCCCTAATTTGGTGAAGGAAATAATCATACAAGTCAAGAAGCACAGAGAGTCCCAAATAAATTGGACCCAAAGAGGACCACACGAAGACACATCATAATTGAAATGCCAAAGGTTAAAGATAAAGAGAGCATCTTAAAAGCAGCAAGAGAAAAGCAGAGACTTACCTACAAAGAAGTTCTCATAAGACTGTCAGCTAATTTTTCAAAAGAAAGTTTGCAAGCAAGAGGGACTGGCAAGAAGTATTCAAAATGATGGAATGCAAGGGCCTATAACCAAGATTACTCTATCCAGCAAAGCTATTATTTAAAATTGAAGGGCAGCCCTGGCTGGTATAGCTCAGTGGATTGAGCACGGACGGTGAACCAAAGGGTTGCCATTTCAATTCCCAGTCAGGGAACATGCCTTGGTTGCAGGCCAGGTCCCCAGTGTCAGCCATGTGAGAGTCAACCACACACTGATGTTTCTCTCCCTCTCTTTCTCCCTCCCTTCCCTTCTCTCTAAAAATAAAGAAATAAAATCTTTAAAAAAATAAAATACAATTGAAGGGCAGATAAAGTGCTTCCCAAACAAGGTAAAGCTAAAGGAGTTCATCATCACCCAGCCCTTATTATATGAAATGTTAAACAGACTTATTTAAGATCAAAACTATGAACAGTAAAATGACAATGAACTCACAACTATCAAACTCACGACTATCAACAACTGAATCTAAAACACAAAAACGCACTAAGCAAACAACCAGAACAGGAATAGAAACATAGATATGGAGATCATTTGAAGGGTTATCAGCTGGGAGGGGGAAAATGGCAGAAAAGGTTCAGTGATTAAGAAGCATAAATGGTAGGTACAAAATAGACAGAGGGTGTTAAGAACAGTATAGGAAATGGAGAAGCCAAAGAACTCATATGACCCTTGGACATGAACTAAGGTGGGAGGATTGCTGGAGGGAATGGGGGGATACGTGGTGAGATGGGCAAAGAGGGAAAAATTGGGACTACTGTAATAGCATAATCAATAAAATACATTTAAAAAAATAAATGATGAGCTTATGCCCACTGATGCTAGTGCAAGTTGCATGAAGGAGGGCTTAGATGTGGTTGCAACAGAGAAAAAAGGGTGAGCAACGGGGTCATCACAGGGCTCCCTGTGGTTCAGATACACTGAACTGAAACAGGAACCTGTGCCTTCGCTGTCGATGCCTAGAACACAACAGTTTGTCAAGAGCAGAGGCCCTGGCTCAGACTCCCTGGGTTCAAAGCCTGGCTCTCCCACCTCTTAGATGTGTGTCTTTAGGAAGTTATTTAATCTTTCTGGGCCCATTTACTTTCTCAGTCATAAGGAAATAACAATCATACTTCTGTAGCTGTGGGGGTTGAATAAATAAAGTCGTTTAAAGTACTTTGGCCAGGAACATATAGTACTTGCTCCAAAAATGTTAGCTATTATTACACTGCTTGAATTGGATAACAATTTCAGTTCAACATCATTTGATGTAGTACATTAATATAGTTAATTAGGATATTTAATTTAGTTTTCTTTACATTTAATTTCTGCATTTGTTTTTATATTTGGACAAGCATATGGTTTATACTTACTTTTGTGAGAGGACCATTACAGTAACAATAACTCTAGTCAGTGTTTTAGGTTCATGCCTTTCTCAAGATTTTCTGCAAACTCTGGTCTCTACAACATGTGTTTTGTAGGAGAAGAGGCTTTGTTACTCTTTTCCCTTAAAAATGTTTTAGCAGGTAATTAGGCATTGTAGGGATGTTCTTGGATGGAGTGGCTTGTGAACTTGCTTGGGGAACTGGAGTGGAGGGCTGGTTCCAGGGCACGGCAGGCAGCCGATGCTGAGCTCCCCCAGCCCTGTCTGTGGCCACAGACAGCGGGGGTGGGAAGGCAGGGAGAGCCGGGGAGGGCAGGGCCCCCGGAAGAAAACCAGACTTTGCACTGACAGTGACTGGGGCTGACCCCTTAAGACTGAGTGGGTACCCCTGGGATTTTTGGACCTATCCAGGAAAGGATCTGGGGAGGAAAGAGATTTCCTCCCTCCAAATTGGGTGGGGTCACCAAGTCATAGTAATCTAAATATAAAACGGATAGAGTGGAGTAGGAAGTAAATTAAGCAGCCACTACATTTTCTGTTGATTTCTTCTCTTCCTTAGAGAACTGAGTTGGAGAATGGAAGTGAAGTTGTCTGGGAGTCTTACCTGGGTGACCACAGCAGCCGCAGGGCCCCCTGCACAAGGTGCTGGCCACCTGGGTACGGAGACAATGCTGGGCCAGGGTTCAGAGGTGGCAGCGCAGATTTGGCCCCGCCCTGACCCGGCACAGGAGCCACGATGGCAGCCCACCCTCTGTTGTTCTTGTCGGTCAGGCCCTTAGCTCACCCATAAATTGAGAAGAAATTGGGATTAGCACCCACAGGGAGTTGGTGGTGGGAGTGGAAAAGCATGTCTCTTCTTTAGGAATGTGAACAATGCAGTGTCTAGAGAGGAAAGAAAAACAGGGTTACACAATGAGGAATTCTTTGAGTTGTCTGGTGGGGAAGGCTCCTCTCTATCAGTGGAAGGTACCAGCCCTGTCGGACACTGATTACTGAAAACAGGGACCAGCCTCTGGAAACCCCGCTGGGCTCTCTCGGACTGGAAAACCAAGAGCCTGAAAGCGACCTGCTGGGTGTCAGGTTGTGACACCCTGGGATGCTCGTGTCTGCCTCCATTTGGAGAATTCTGCTCTGCTCTGTGGAGTGGGGAAGCTGTTCCTTGGATATGGTCAGCCATTTTTTTATTTTGGCCATTTGTGAGGTATTTGGGATACTGTTCAGGTCTAAATACGGGAACAGGTGGCAATTTCTAAAGCCCACGCTCCCAACAGCAGTCCTCAAACAAGAATCGCCCCTCCACAAACACACAAACACCGGATGGCTCCAGGCCAACTCTAGAAAGGTGCTTTGCATGCAGAATGGAAACCAAGTAAGTGAGCACAAATCTCTCCCTCACCCTAGACACACAGAATGAACAAACCCAGGTTCTGGCTAGTTGCCAATGGTTGCAAATTCAGCAGTCCAGAATCTTTTACCATGAATTTCATTTCCTGTCATTTCAACTGTTGGTGGGGGGCGGGGGGGGCAGGGATGCAATGTGTGCTTGCACACTGCCCGTACCCCCCGTAGCTTTCAACATCCAGAGTGTGCAGGGAGATAGAGACCCAGGGCTCTGTCACCCCGCCTGAGAGCTGACAGAGGGGCTGAAAGGTTAGACTGACACTCTGAACAATCCTAGAGTCCATGCCAGACCAGGGGCCAAGGTCAAACCACTGGCTCTCCAGGGAAGCCAGCTCATTCAAATGTTAAGCAAATGTTCCCTAAAAGAAGTTGACCCTGGACCTGAGATTCTTTCCTAAATTAAGTCATCTGCAAAGTGGTTTTGAGAAAGCCAAGTGAACTCACTTGAATGGATGACCTTTAGAATAACATGCTGTTTGTGGGGTAGAAACTCTGCTTTAAAAACAAATCTTGGCAGAGTTCTCTGTTTGCACTGTCTTCCCTTGGCCTGTGTCAGATGCGCAGCTTGAAACACTGTCCTTATCTTACCACAAATCAGTGGAGAGTGAGTAAGAACCCAGGCGACCAGTTTCAAAAATACCTAAACAATAGTTGGGTGTAGGTCTTCGAGATGTCCCGAAGTAGTTCCGAGCTTAGGTTCTTTGGACGCTTTGCCATTTGTTTTGCAGCCATGAAGCCTGTGAAGTGTTAGGTGAAACTAAACCCACAGACCCAGGTCTTAACCTGTTACAAGTTCACAGTCTCACCTATCAAGAGTTGCTGTCCTCTGCCTCTTCTTCCCTCCTCCTCTCTCTTTCTTCTGCCCTTCTTTTCTTCCTTCTTCCCTCCCTTCCTTCCAAGCAGTTTTACTAAGTCTTAGTGGAAGCAGGAAGGAAGATTAAATCAATTACATTCTTTAGTAGATGGGTCTTGGTCTGGCTCTGAACTTTGCCCCTGAACTGGAGGGACATGCCCCTGACTTCTAGGTCATTCTGACCCCAGTCACCTCAACCTAATGACAGGCCTTCACAGAGACCCCCAGGCAGACAGCACTCCGCTTTATTGTGCACACACATGCACACGTGTGCGTACCGAGTGGTCTCTGGTTCTATGGCCAGAGGGATAGTCCTCTTATTCATGTGGCAAAAAAAAAAAAAAAAAAAAAATCTAATCACTTAGAAGTACTCTGAAAACATAAAAGCACGTAACCCCAGAATTGTTCTATTTGCTCAAATTTTTACTTTTCACTTTTTTGAAAACTGGACAGTGCAGTTTTAAAATGTCATTTTTAAAAAATGGCTTTGAAAAAGCAATTCTGGGGAAGCTTCTGCTGAGAGTAGGAAGGTGGGCTAGCTGCTTGGAGAACAGGCCCAGTTTTGTTTACAGGCCAAGGGAGGGACAGGGGAACACCACCAGACCGAGGGCCAGCACGCCTGCCACTGCCGTCATAGGTAGCCTTGAGCATCAAACCTCCCAGGAAAAGAGGACTCTGCCTGAGACAATGGCTGAGGTTGCTCCTCTCTGTCTCGCAAGTGTATGCGGCAGGATCCTGGGAGAAGCTGAGCATTGGCCGTCCAGTGAAGATTCCCTAATACCATTACTCTTGCGGGCGACTGCCACAGACGGCAGGCTGGAGAGGGTGAGGGTGTGATGATGGTGATCCTTCCAGACACCCAGGAAGCTGAGTCCACACTGGCCCACACCTTTCACCCCATCTCTTTGCTTGAAATGAATGAAAACACTTGCCTATGTATTCATTCAACACAGCTCCTGTCTCTACCCTTGGGTCTGCGGGACCAAGATATAGACATCCTTGGTCTCTTTGTGCTTATTTGGAGCTGTGAGACCTGAAGACAAATGTGACTGAAGCTGGATTCAGTCTTTAAAAGATGAAAAGAGAACGTTTACATCCACATAATGAAATATCTGGAGGAAATGAGGACACCTCTTCCTTTTAAAATCCAGGAAAGTTCTTTCCCAGAAGTTTCTAGGGTCCCTCCCCTTGTAGATCATTGGCCTGAATCAGGCCTCGTACCCATCCCTAAATCCCCACCGGATCCAGGGGACTTTCACATATGTCAGGCCCACTCCTGGCTCTGGAGGTGGAGCCAGCCTGTCCTGAAACACACAGTCTCTGTAGAGTGGACATAACTTCAGAGAAGAGATAAAATCTTGATAAAATTCAGAGAACTATTAGGGAAGGAAAAAAGAAGAATGGATGTCAGGATGGTGACCAAAAATGTGTATCATGATTTTCTTAGATATCCCTTCAGAAAGTTTCATCTGGTCTTCCTTTTTCTATTGGGCACTAACAGTACCTATAACAATACTTGTATCTTAATGTCTGCCAGGGGCTGTGTTTTACAGACATCTTTCCATTTAAATCCATAAAACACTGTGGTAAGTGCAAGTATTATGGTCCCCATTTTATCAATTAGAAAATCTAAGGCTCAATGGACTTTCCTGAAGACACAAGACTAGTCGAGACACAGATGAAATTGAAAGTGTGGTCCCTGTGGGTGGGAAGGATGTTTAGCCACACCCTGGCTGGTGTGGCTCAGCAGGTTGACCACCAGCCTGTGAACCAAAAGGTCACTGGTTTGATTCCTAGTCAGGCACAGGCCTGGATTGTGGGCCAGGTGCCCGGTTGGGGGTGGGAAAGAGTCAACCAATCAATGTCTCTCCCTCTTTCTTCCCCACTTCCACTTTGTCTGAAAAATAAATAAAATCTTAACAAAAAAAAAAAAAAGAAGAAAAGAAAAATGTTTAGCCACTACCCCATGCAGTTGCTCCTGAGTACCCCGCACTGACTGAGCCTCATGGCCCGCCAGTCCTTTACCTCAACTCCCCTTCAGTGACCCACTCCTGTGTCCACGACGCCGCCTCGCCATTTCCTCAAACAGCTCCACCTCCGAAACTCGGGACTCTGACTTTTGTCTACTTTGTTCATACCTTCAGGTATTTTGCTTTTTCCTTTTCTGCTTCCCCATCAAAGCTTCTCTTTGACCCTGCGTCCCTTGTCTCCTGTCCATCATCCTGACCTTTCAACCCTCTCCTGCTTCTTTTCCTTCTCTAACTTGTTTGGACTTTGTTCTCATTGACCCCTCTATTTCCTCACACTGGTCCCCTGGCCTTGCGAATTCCCACACTGGAGTTGCTTAATGCATTGGGAGAAAAGGCATAATTACTGTTTTCAACCCCAGCTTGGTCCTTGGGGCTCTCCACAAGCCCCGTTCTTGCAGCTGTCCCTCCAGGGGTGGATTCACCACTGAGCCAGTGCCCACCCCGCCATGTCTAACCAGGCAGAGGCTGGGCTTGACTGAGGAGAGGCCTGAGGACATGCTGAAGGGGCAATGTCCACTTAGGAAGGTGGCAAACATTCTAAGGTGTAGTGAGGGGAGGATTTCTAGGAGAAATGACAAAAGGAAAGACCAGGAGAGCAACACCTGCATTAGGTCATTAACACCTGCGGCTGGGCTGATGGTGAAAGCTGTGGCCTGCAGCCAAAATGGGGCCCTGGGAGAGATCATAACACCAGAATAGCCAGGAACCAGAGTGCAGGTGGCAGAGGCCCAGGGAAGCTTTGAGAGCCCAGCGGGGAATTCCAGGACCCCGGCTTGTGCAGGCGGGCTTCCTGAAGGGCAGGAGCCAAGTGCAGGCAGGCAGGCTCCTCCTCAGTCCATCCTGGCCTTTCCTCAGTGTTTCCCTTTCCTCCTGATTTTCTCCCTCTTTCAATGTGCCCTCCCTTCCCAGGTCTTCATTCTCTTTTCTTCTCACAAACCTGTGCAGACCCTATTCTCATCACCTCTTCTACACACGGAACAGCCAAGTTTCAAAGAACAGGCAGAAATGGCTTCTGAAGGGCCAGATGACAAAAAAACAAAACAAAACAAAACAAAACCATTTCAGAATGCCCACAGGAGAGCTCTTGGTGATACTGCCATCTTTTCTTTTTTTGTCCACAGTTTCAACAAGCTTGACTATCTATTTGCTTACCTGCTCCCGGAAGTCTAGAGTCCACTGGTGAGAAGGAGTGTAGGTGTCGGGGGCAGGCACACTGCTCACAACCACAGGCAATAGAGGAAGAGGCAGCGGAACTCTGAAAAACAGACCTAAGAGTTCAGGAGTCTCGAGAGGCTGACAACCCTGTTGTTGAAAGTGAATCATTCTGCCACCTCAATAGCAGTTATAACAGAGAAGGTTAAAGTAACTAATGTTCTTTATGATGCTGCTTAACCATGAAGCAAGGATTAAATGGTGCTCTGTGTGCTGTGTTGAAAACTTTCAGGAGGGCTAAAGTATGTTTGGGGTTAATAAAATGCAATAGATGCTGTTGGTGCCCTGTTCACATTTCCTGGGCCCTGACTGATTCATCCTCCTCTGGCTGACACCAAACTCTCCATATTGGCACCAAGGTTTTTTCTGAAACCAGAGGCCACTTTCCTGAATGTGATCCTGTTCAGAGGTCCAAAAGTGCCAGGGAAGTAAGATCCCCCCATCCTGGGAGCAATACTCCACCAGTAACCCTCAGGTGTTGGTGTAGAAATCCATCAGCTTCCATGCCCCTGCAGGGGGGGCATCTGCACAGTCTCCCTGAGTCCCCACACCTGCTGGCTTAAGCTCCAGTGACCCTCTGTGGTCAGGCACTTGGTTAAGAGCGCACCGTGGTGGCTGCTGTCCCAGTCTGTATCACTTCCCTGGACTTCCCAGATAAACCGTTTGTACTCATATCCTGTCTCAGGATCTGCCTCTGGAAAAATCTACACTAACGTAGCAGAGGAAGCTCCAATTAGGTAAACACTCATATACTTGAAACAAGACTTTTTCTCCAACATTGCACAAAAATGAGGTGTTCATTAGAAAATGCTTTTCCTGCTACACACCTTTTATCCTGGGCATGTGCTTGTTGAATGATGGTAATTTCCATAGCATTCCCACTGAATGTGCCTACTTTGGCTGTGCAGAAAGCAGATGGAACTCAGGAAATGATAGGACATTGTTGCGATCAGGTGGCAAATCCAGTCTGCAGCTTTTGAGCTTGCTGCTGCACAGTAAATTTCCCCTGGCCTCCTTCCCTCTATCTTCCAGCAATTCAGGCTCATAGATCACTTAGGGACAAACAGGGATTTTGCTTTGAATTCTCCCAGGCCCCAGAATTGAACAGTTTTGAAGAAAAGCCAAGTCTATGTTATCCAGGTGTCTCTTGGGGTTCAGCAAAATGGCTTAAAACCTTCTAGTTCAGTTTACAGAAAGGCTGAGCAAACCTTACCAGGCAGACTTTCCTTCTGTTGGCTTTTTGGACCTTGGTTTTCAGGGGTCCGCTGGATCCTGGATGAAGATCGGAGCCCCTGTGGCTCCGGTTGCTGAGCTGCTGGTTGTCCAGTCCCCTTGGGGAAGTTGGGCAGGAGGAGGCTGCCTGCATGAGAACTGTTTGGGCTCACTCCTGTCGGTACTGCAGAAGCCTCTGTGGGCCCGCTTGTCCTGTCTTGGGATGAGCAGCTGAGTGAATACCGTAATCAATATCCTTGACGGAGGCTGGGCATCTGCTGTGCTGGGAGCCTCTTCTCCCTCTTAGTGTGGCAGCCACAGCTACCAGCAGAGCGGGCAGAGTCTTCACGGGGTTTCTCAGACTTGCCTGGTATGAGAATCACCTGGTGCACTTGCTAAGCACACAGATGCCAGCTCCAGAACTCCTGATGAGCATCTCCGGAGAAAGGCCCGGGGATCTCTGTGTTTCAGGGCCGCCAGGTGGTTCACACTCGGGAAACAATGCAGCGAGGACAGAGGCGGAGGCATCTTTAAAGCAGACAGAACTCAGTTCGTCGGGTATGTTTCCTCATGCGGACACCTCTCGCCTCCAGGAGGAATTGAAGGGAAGTCATTCCTACCACGGGGGCCTGCCAGGGCCTGAGAAGGCTCTGAGAACCCAAGGAAATTCTAGTCCAAATAAGACTTGTTTAAAGGGTTCCTCATGGTGGGATTATACCCTAAGAACCCTGAAACACCAATTCAAAAGAAGCTATGCACCCCAGTGTTCACAGCAGCACAATTTACAATAGCCAAGTGCTGAAAGCAACCTAAGTGCCCATCAGCAAATGAGTGGATCAAAAACTATGTACATTTACACAGTAGAATTCCATGCAGCAGAAAGAAAGAAGGATCTCCTACCCTTTGCAACAGCATGGATGGAACTGGAGAGCATCATGCTAAGTGAAATAAGTCAGGCGCTAAAATACAAATACTGTACGATCTCACCTATAAGTAGAACTTAATCAAGAAAATAAATTAGCAAGCAAAATAGAACCAGAGAGAGTGAAATTAAGAACAAGCTGACAGTAACAGAGGGAAAGAGGGAGGAGATAAAGGGGGAAAAGAGGGAGGGGTTTTCAGGAACAACTATAAAGGACACATGGGCAAAACCAAAGGGGGGCAGGGTCGAGTTTGGGAGGTGGAGATGGCTGGGGTGGGGGAGAGTGGTGGAGGGAAAATGGAGACAACTGTACTTGAACAACAATAAAAAAAGCAAAAAATAAAATAAAAATAAAGGGTCCCTCATGGCCCTTTATGTGTGGAACTTCTTACGTTTGTTACAGAACAATGATCCCAGCTGATCAGGGAGTGGGAGAGAGGAGGAAGAAAGAGACAGCACATCAGATACCTAAAAGGGTGGGGCTGGAAAAAATCCTCCTCATTAAGAATGCTTTGACTTGTTTTTAGTCGAAGGTAATTTATTTTGAAATTTCTGACGTGTTAGAAGGGTGTAAGATTTTAATGTTTCTCAAAATGGGATGTAAGTGTAAAATGCTTGTGGATTGACTGGGAGAAACCAAGAACTACTGGTCAGATTGGCTGGGGCAGGTTTGGAGGAGCAGGAACTTCTTGAAGCCCACCCTCCACCTCCAGCCCACCCCCCTGCCCTCTGCCCTCTTTCTACAGCTCGGATCCCATCAAATCAACACCCTGCCTGCAGTCACTGACAGGTTCACTTCGATAAAATTGAAGGACTCTAAGTACGATCCTCAAGCTCCCTCTTCATCTGTCCCCACCCTATCTTTCTTTACTCTTTTTTTTTTTTAAGATCTATCTATCTATCTATCTATCTATCTATCTATCTATCTATCTATATTTTTTATTTTAGGGAGAGGGGATGGTAGGGAGAAAGAGAAGGAGAGAAACATCGGCTGCCCTGACTGGGGATGGAACCTGCAATCCAGGCATGTGCCCTGTCCAGGAATAAGCTGGTGACTTTTCCTTCATAGGATGACCCCACCCCCAATTTTGCAGCTTTGTCTCCTGATTTTGCTCCTCATGTGCACTTTGTTCTCACAGCATCAGGCTACTGGAGCACCTTGGGTACAATCCCACCTCTGAACCTCTGCTCAATCTCTGCCTTTCCTTCACTTCCCTCTCCAGAGCCCCAGTTCATCCTTCAGATGCCTTTCCAGTAAGTCCCCCTCAACTGCCTGGTAGAATGAATGGCTCACAAAATGAGACCTGCTTGTTGAACGAGAAATCTGTGCATGGTCTTGGGGATGAGCAGTGGGGTCCGAGAGTCAGCTGTACATCGGCCCTGTTCTGCCCCGAGACAGACACTGTTAGTCTGAGCATCGTTTTCTCCCTCCCCCTCCTTCCTCCCTCACTTTCTTTTTTTCCTATTGTGGTAAAACAGACAAAACGTAAATTTTACGACTTTAAATGCATAGTTTAGTGGTATTAAATACATTCACATTGCTGTGCAAACATCACCACCATCCATCTACAGAACTTTTTCATCTGGCAGAACTGAAACTCAGTACCCATTAAACAGTAACTCCCCACTCCTCCCCCCTCCCCCACCTCCCCCCAGCCCCTGACACCCACTGTTCTACTTTCTATCTCCACAAATTTGGCTAATCTGGGTACCTCATGTAAGCGGAATCATGCAGTATTCATCTTTTTGTGCCTGGCTTATTCTACTTGGCATAACATTTTCAAAGTTCAACCACATTGCAGCATGTATCAGAATTTCATTCCTTTTTTAGGCTGAATAACATCCAATTGTATGTATATGCCACATTGTGTTTATCCACTCATCCACTGACGGACATTTGGTTGTGTCTACCTTCTGGTTACTGTGAATAATGCTGCTATGAACATATCAATTATAAATATCTGAGTCTCTGCTTTCAATTTTTGGGGGAACTTAAATTTCACCTGTGGATGGAATGGCTGATCACATGGTAATTCTAGTTTATTTTTTTGAGGACCCACACACTGGTTCTCATAGCTGCTGTACATTCCCACCAACAGTGCATGGGAGTTTCAACTTCTCCACATCCTTGCATTTTAATTTTATTTTATATTACATTTGTTATGTTCTGCTTTTTTGATAATAGCTATTATAATGATTGTGAAGTAATATCTCACTGTAATTTTGGTTTGAATTTTCCTAATGGTTAGGATATCAAGTCTTTCTTAAGAACATCCACGTAACTGAGAAATCATTTATGTACAATAGAATGCACCCATGTTGAGTGTGGCAGCCACAGCTACCAGCAGAGCAGGCAGAGTCTCCACCGGGTTCGTGCTGAGTGTACGGTTCGATGCGTTTTGACCAATGTGTACGTCTATGTAACAACCACCACAGTCAAAATGCATATTTGCATCAACCCTCTCTTCACCATTTACAGTTAATTCTCCCCTCCACTCCCCACTCCAGGCAACCTCTAGTCTTCTTCCTACCAATAGAGATGAGTTTACATTTTCTAAAATTCCATATAAATGGAATCATACAGTATGTACTCTTTTGTATTCTACTCACTAGACTATGTCTGAGCTTCATCCATGTTGTTCCTTTTAATTTGTTTGTTCCTTTTTTGCCAAGTAGTATTCTATTGTATGGATACATCACAATTTGTTCATACATTCATCTATTTTTTAATGTATTTTATTGATTACACTATCACAGTTGTCCCAATTTTTCCCCCTTTGCCATCCTCACCCCAGTGTCCCCCATTGCCTCCAGCAATCCCCCCACCTTAGTTCATGTCCATGGGTTGTACATACAAGTTCTCTGGCTTCTCCATTTCCTATACTATTCTTAACTTCCCCCTGTCTATTTTGTACCCACCAATTTGTGCTTCTTAATCCCTGCACCTTTTCCCCATTCTCCCTCTTCCCTCTCCCCTCTGATAACCCTGCAAATAATCTCCATATCTACAATTCTGTTCCTGTTCTGCTTGTTTGTTTCTTAGATTCAATTGTTGATAATTGTGAATTTATTGCCATTTTAATGTTCATAGTTTCAATCTTTTTCTTAAATAAGTCCCTTTAACATTTCATATAATAACGGTTGGTGATAATGAACTCCTTTAGTTTTACCTTGTCTGGGAAGCATTTTATCTGCCCTTCCATTCTAAATGACAGCTTTGCTGGATAGAGTAATCTAGGTTGCAGGTCCTTGCTTTCCATCACTTTGAATACTTCTTGCCAGTCCCTTCTTGCCTCTAAAGTTTCTTTTGAGACATCAGCTGAGAGTCTTAAGGGCACTCCTTTATAGGTAACTTTCTGCTTTTTTCTTGCTGCTTTTAAGATGCTGTTTATCTTTAACCTTTGGCACTTTAAGTATGACGTGTCTTGGTGTGGTCCTCTTTGTGTCTACCTTGTTTGGGACTCCCTGTGCTTCCTGCACTTGCACATCTACTTCCTTGACCAAATTAGGGGAATTTTCTTTTATTATTTCTTCAAATAAGTTTTCAATTTCTCGCTCTTTCTCTTCTCTTTCTGGTACCCCTATTGTTCAAATGTTGTTATATTTGAAGTTGTCCCAGAGGTTCCTTACCCTATCCTCATTTTTAAAAAAATTTTTCTTCTTGCTATTATGATTAAATTTTTTTCTTGTGATCCAAATCATTGATTTTATTTCCACTTCATCCACTCCACTGTTGATGCCCTATAAATATATATTTTTTAAATTTCACTTAGTGTACACTTTATTTCTGCCTGGGTCTTTTTTATGCTGTCAAAGTACCTAATGAGTTCCTTGAGCATCCTAATAACCAGTGTTTTGAACTCTGCACCTGATAGATTGCTTATTTCCATTTCATTTAGTTCTTTTTCTGGAGTTTTGTTCTGTTCTTTCATTTGGGCTGTGTTTCTTTGTCTCCTCATTTTGGAGGGTCCCCTGCGTTTGTTTCTATGCGTTAGGTAGAGCTGCTTTGACTCCCTCTCTTAGTAGTGTGGTCTAATGTAGGAAAGTGCACCTGTAAGTTGTATGGGGCAGAGCCTTAAGTAGTTGCCTGGGTGGGGCACCCCATGTGAACCAGGTCGATGGAGTCTCAGATATGAGGCTGCCACTCTGTGGCTCTGTGTCAGGGTGGGGGGCTCAGAAAAGGGACACTGGCTGTTACCTGGCCTCTGGAGTTTTGTCTTGGGGGGAAATATCCCCTGGCACTCACTCCTGATGCCAGACACTTCAGTTTCTCTCCGTGTGCCACTGGCGCCCTTCAAGCTGCTGCCCCGGTGCTGGAGCCCAGAGGGAGTGAATCTGTAAGTCCTAAGTCCATTCTGGGCCCTTTAAGAGGAGATGCCTGAGATCCCACAGTTTATTCTGCCTCTCCAACCACCACTGGTTTTTACAGCCAGAAGTTATGGGGAATCACCTTCCTGGTGCTGAAACCCTAGGCTGGCAGACCTGGTGTGGAACTGGGATCCCTTGCTCCTGAGATGCCCCTCCCAATTTTTTATCTATCACGTGTGGGTGTGGGACCCCCCATGTCACATCTCCACATCTCTGCTTTTCTGCATCTCTGCATTTCCGTCCCTTTTACCCATCTGAATGAATATGACTTTTAAAAAAAAAAAGATTTTATTTATTTTTAGAGAGAAGAAGGGAGGGAGAAAGAAGAGGGAAATGTCAATGTGTGGTTGCCTCTCACATGCCCCTTACTGGGCACCTGGCCCAAAACCCAGGCATGTGCCCTGGACTGGGAATAGAACTGGTGACCCTTTGGTTTGCAGGCTGGCACTCAATCCACTGAGCCACACCAGCCAGGGCTGAATGTGGCTTCTTTAATTCCTTGGTTGTCAAATTTCCATACAGCTCAATTTTCTGACAATTCTGGGCGATAGTTGTTTTGCATTTAGTTGTAGTTTTTCCTGTGGTTGTGTGAGGAGGTGAGCTGTGAGCCATGTTCACCAGCGCCTCCATCTCGACTGGAAGCCTATTTATCCATTCGTCTATTGATAGACGAATTTGGGCTGTGTCCAGTTTAAAGGCTGGTGGGAATACAAACTATTATAAACATTCTTTAACAAATCTTTGTGCGTAGTACATTTTTACTTTTCTTGAGTAAACACCTAGGAGTAGAATTGCAAGGACATAAGGTAAGTGTATGTTTAACTTTATAAGAACAAACAGCAAACTTTTCCCCAAAGATGCTGTGCCATTTCATAGACACGTGTCACCAGCAATGCAGGAGAGTTTCAGCTGCTTCATGTCCTTGTCAGGCCCTCTTCCACCTGCAAATCTCTCTGACTTCCTCTGGCTGAGCTCAGAGGGCCACCAGTGATGGGTCCTAAACTATGTCCAGGGGCACCAGGGGCATGTATTAAGGAAAAGGACAAAGCAGAGAGGAAAAATATTACCCAGCACGATCTCACCCAGATAATGCTGTTTAAAGTTTGTGGTATCTAAGAATTCGGAGAGTGCTGATTGCCCCAGTCTGGGGTCAGGAGACATTTACAATACAAAGGAAGTATCTGTTCCGTCAAGTGATAGCGTAGATCCACACCTGTAAATTGAAAACTGTTTTCAGTTTTCAATCTGTTGAGTTTATCTCTAGAGTCACTGAACTATGAGCTGGTTACTCAGTGTCAGCTTCCTATCCCTCTCCTCCTTCAGAGGGTTCTTAGCTGCTCTAGTTACTTCAAACCAGTCAGCAGGGCTACATGTGGTTGGGTCAAGAAATGCTAAATGTCTAAATAAGTTCACAGGCATATAAAAGTATTGGAAAGTTCTGGTTAAAAAGGTTACTTTAAAAAAAAAAAAACCATCTGCATGAGGCTACTGATAGGATCTGAGGCAGTGTTACCTCAAGAAAGAGTTTATCTGTTCAAATGAGCAAAGTAGCAATTGAAATGAAGTTAAATGGGAAGCAGAAATGAGTATCACCCCTGGCATTTGTTTTATAAGCTTTTCTTAAAGGTCACTTTGAGAGCATGACTATTTTTATTTTAAAAATCTACAGATTTGAATCAGTAGTGAAACACTGAATCTCAAAAAAAAAAAAAAAAAAAAAAAATCCGTGTTGACCCTGAAGGGTGCAAACCGAACCTGATTGCCCTGCTTCTCCCCACGTGGCTCATCAGCCCATCCACCCAGCGCCCTTGTCAGGGGGAGTCAGATAAAATGTAAGAGCAAATCTTTCATTAAAATGCCACTCTCCTTTGGTAGGGCTTGAAGTTTTATATTTCACATTTCCTCAGATATTATCCCAGGGCCCATCCTCATCTTTCCTTCCTTCCCATGTGACAGTGGGGAGGTGTGCGCTGCCTGAGCTGCGTCTAGGACCCAGGCCTTGAAAGTTCCTACAATCTTTCTGTTAACATTAAAAACTCTTTAAACAACTAAAAGAGCTTTAGAAATCATGGCCATGTGTTCTACAAATGCAATGCTTAAATGCTAAGCCATTCCTTTAAGCATCATTTTTATGATGTTTTCAGACATTATGTTCAGTAGATTTCAATGATGTCCTCACCTCTTCACTCCCTGTGGCCATGCCTTTGCCATGTGACTTTGAAATTCCTTTCACTAAAGAGGCAGTATCTATTTCTCCATCCCCTTGAATCTGGGATGGCCTTGGGTCTTGCTTTGGCCAATAGAATGTGACTGTAGAGAGGATAAGCCAGTTCCAATTCCAATAAGCCACTAGACCTCAGGACACCCTGCATGTGTCCTTTCCTCTCTTGCTCCTCTGCCATTGCCATGAGACTGGGCCAGGTTAGCGTGCGTGAAGATGAGGGACCTACAGGGTGCAGCTAAGTCACCCCAGGCATCCCAGTCGAGGCCTTCCTAAATCACTGAACAGATAGGCCAGCAGAACCCCAGAGCATGAGCAGTACATGCTTATTTTATACACTTCTGGCGTTTGCATGGCTTGTTGTGTAGAGATGCCTGACTGATATCTGATATCTCTATGTCAACTGCAGTTTTTAACAGTCAGATACAATTTAAAAACAAAAGGGCCTTTTCTATGCTCTCCTTCTGCTTCCTATAAGTGATAATGAGTTTTCAGGTTATTTTCAAAAAACAGCCATACCATAAAAAAGCTGTTAACTAAGGTTACCTCTGAGAAAACAGCAGGGGCGTGAGGGGAAATTTTCATTGTACATCCTTTCATTGTTTTGAAACTTGAACTGTATGTGTGTAACTTATTAAAATACATTAAAAATCCTACATGAATACAGAGCATCAAGTTGCATCTCTAGAAAAGAATGTACCCATTTCTATACATACAAGGCAAAGTAAGTGAGAGATAACTATTTGCAAGGCTAAATCTTTCAGTGGATATAGTCTGATATTTAGGGCCAATATCTAGGGGGGGATATCTAATATCATTGCAGAGAGATGATAATCTAGAGGATGCTTCTGAAAAACTTTAGCATCTTTAATAAAATGCGGTTTCCTGCTTGCTGACCACGAAATATACTGGGTCAGAGGCTCTGTGAAACACTATTTCTATAGCTCTCCAAGTTTGGTGTCTGTAAGAACCAACCGGGCCTCTGGTTTAAAATGTGGGCGGTCCAGGCGCTGACACAGAGACTCTGATTGTAGGTGTGGGGTGGGGCCCAGAAATCTGCATTCTAATAAGCAGCTCAAGTAGTTTCATGTATTCCATTGTAAGAAACACTCAGTATAGTCACTACTTTGTGGTTCTATCAAGTACTCATGTGCTTCTATTGAACAGAAATAATGGGCCATGGGTACCTGACTCATTCTCACCAAGTAGATCATTTACTTTGATTATGATTTAAAAAATGGAGTAAGGTAAATTAAGGGCCCAACCATATGGGTCAAGGAAGGCAGAAATTAAAGAAATGAAACTCCAGTATCTTTTTTAAAAAGAGCTTATGAAAGAATCAGATTTAAATACTAAATACTAAATAATATATGAGTTACAGACATAAATTAACTTTAAGAATAAGAAGAATGACATAATTATGCAATGAAATCAGTCATGAGAAAGTTTTGTTTTTAACCAATAATATTTGCTACTTGATGAAAAACTATGAATTCCAGAAGAAAATAACTGAGCAGCCCTTTTGGTGTAAGTGTAAAGTCTGTTAGAGGAAAAAGTCCAGCTCGGTTATGTATGTTGAAGAAACATACAGTGCCATACCAGCTGCACCCTGGCTGGTGTGGTTCAGTGGATTGAACATGGGCTGTGAACCAAAGGGTTGCTGGTTCAATTCCCAGTCAGGGCACATGCCAGGGTTGCAGGCCAGATCCCCAGTAGAAGGCACGTGGGAGGCAACCACACATTGATGTTTCTCTCCCTCTCTTTCTCCCTCCCTTCCCCTCTGTCTAAATAAGTAAAATCTTAAAAAAAAAAAAGAAAAGGAAAACACTGTGTCAAATGTTCTGGTAACTGTTCGGGACAAAAAGAGACATTTCTGGCTTCAGAGTCTGGTCTGGCTAATGACATTTTTATGTTTTCATGTTTTAGAATATGCCAGGGTTCTACAATATAATTTGGGGAGAATCTTGAAGATGTCAAATGTAGGTACAGAATCAGAGTTTTCTAAGACTTTTATCCCGTGCTTGAACAACACATCGAGGTACAAAATGTTAATTGTGGCCAAAAGATGCTCAAGAGTGTCTGTTCAAAGATTACAGCAAAGGAGCACTGTGTACCCTTGTACCCTGGGAAGAGAACAAAGAAGGCTATAAATGTTTTTTTCTGTTAGTTTGAGATTTGTTTTGTTTTAATGTAGATAGCTTTTTTTGTTAGAAAAGTAGTACATCCTCAGAAAAGAGATAGGAAATATGTAAAATGAAAAAAGCGGCCCCATTCCCCAAACACAAGTTTAAATGTTTTGGTCTATTTCCCATTAGCCTTTGCTAATAGATCCCACATGGATCTAATTTTTTTCTGCCATATTGTTGCTTCCATCATTGCATTTTTAAAAGTTAAACATTATGAGTGCTTCTCAGTGCCATTATTTACACTTAAATCATATTATATTAAATGGGTGTAATAGTCTTTGGAGAAGCAGCCCTCTAGGCTCAAACATCTATCTACAGGGTTTCCAGTCTTTTGCTAATATACAAATAAGGATGCAATTAAAAATTAGAAGTCTGTTGCTTTTTTGTTAATAATAATTATTGCTTGAGGATAGATTCCCAGAAGTCATACAAGGGGGTCCAAGATTATAAACATTTTAAGGCTGATGACATTTTGTCAAATTGCTTTCCTAAAGCATGTCCACCAGCATTCTCTTCCCCTTGCTGGTTTGTATATTTTCCTTCTTTCCTAGCCAATGCTAGCTTGTTTTAAGTTGCATTAAAATAGAGACAGACCTCCCTGACTGGTGTTGCTCAGTGGATTGAGCGCAGGCCTGCAAACCAAAGGGTCACCAGTTCAATTCCCAGTTAGAGTACATGCCTGGGTTGCAGACCAGGACCCTAGTAGGGGGTAGGGGGTACATGAGAAGCAACTACACATTGGTGTTTCTCTCCCTCTCTTTCTCCCTCCCTTCCCCTCTGTCTAAAATAAATAAATAAAATCTTAAAAAAAATAAAATAGAGACAGACTCACAGAGAGGAAGATGACAGTTATGGGGTGGAATTAGGGAGTGAAAGGATTGAGCAAAAAGGAAAAAGGACTCATGGACATGGACATGTGTGGTGATTGTGGGGGGTTTTAAGGTGGATAAATGGTAATGGGAAAATACAATGAATAAAAAAATAAATTGCAGCTAATTGCAGCTATTTAATTATTGCTGAGATGCAAAATTTTTTTTGTACATTTTAGTTCCTCTTTCACCATTTAGTAGTTTTTTCATCAACTTGTAAGAGGGCTTCTGAAATGAAGAACTTGCCTCCAGTTTATTGTACATGCAGCCACTACACACGGTCCCAGGGAGGACTCCCTAAATCTTTCCTCTCGGCACAGTGGAGTCATGGACCCCTCAGGATGACCTCTGGGCTGACTCATTTTCCAAAGCTATTGGCTTTCCAAAGCCACTCATTCCAGCACCAGCCAGACTGAAGCTCCTGATGCTGACTTCCACCCCGAGCATATCCCTGAGGTCACCATTTTTCAGCTAAACACAGAGACAAGAAACATATCCACATCTGCCTTCTGGCAGCCAGGCATTGCTGCTATCTGCCAGGCGCTATCTATACAGACTGGAGTCGAGTCGCCACACTAAACCCCCAGCCTCTTTTGAAATGGTCTTATGTATGAGATTAGAACCTTTTAAGCTGTCATTCCCCCTAGAAAAGGACCCAAGAGGGGAGAAAATACACAGCAAAATATATATCACCTAAAACAAAGTTTGATTAAGCACCTCGACTACTGCTACATTAAAATTGTCCCAATTTTACCATAATTTTAAAAATTGTCCCAGCAAATGAGTTTAAGGATATGAGAGTTGAATTTCCTCAGTGCTTGGACTTCCAGTCCCTCCAAGTTTTGCTTCAGGACCATATCTTAGGGCCCAGACTGCGACCCAAGGAACGAACCATAAGGTCAACATTGTCTGGGGATTTGTTAGACAGAGACCCTATCCTGGACCTTCGGCATCAGTCTGCAGTTGAACAAGATCCCCAGATAATATGAAGGCATGTTGGATTTGAGAAGCCCTTTCTTAAAACAGTGGTGGGTATCAACTCTGGAGTACACACGTCCTGAGGAGCTTAGAAACAATGTGCTCAGGCCCCGCCCCAAAGACTCCCATTCCTGCTGTTCAGAAGAGGGACTAGGCTCTGGAATTGTTTAGAAGCCCTTCAGTGATTCTGTGTGCAGCCAAACATGAGAAGTAACTTACAAAGTTTCTAATACTTCCTTCTAACAAGGCAGAGTCGACAAAACTGTAAAATCTGAGGTCTTCAAATTCCGTGCTTTTTATAAAAAAGATTTATTTGTTTATTTTTAGAGAGAGGGGAAGGGAGGGGGAAAGAGAGGGATGGAAACACTGATGTGCAAGAGAAACATCCATCTGTTGCCTCTTGAAAGCACCCCAACCAGGGACTGGGGCAGAACTTGCAACCTGGGAATGTGCCCTGACCCAGATTGAACTGGTGACCTTTTGGTTCACAGGTTGGCACTCAAACCATTAAGCCACATCAGCCAGAGCAAATTCCATGCTTCTTAACTAGGTATTATAGACCAGTATTAAATCCAAAAGCCGGTTAGCTCCTGCAGGACAGGGATACCTTTAAAAAAATTTTTTTGACATCATGTTGGTCAGTTTCAAGAGTATATCAAGAGGATATTTCTAGGTATATCAGGGTAAGAAACACAACCACCAAAACACACAAAAAACAGTTGAAGACCTACCCTTAAATGCATCTTAGTACTGGCAACCCCACCTTCACTCACATGCTCATTTGCCCAAATGGGTCACACAACAGCACACTAAAATGGCCCAAGTTTGTGGTTATTAAGAGGTCTAAAACAGCCAGATGGGCCCTGCTACCACCCAATGTCTTCAAGCTACTATAAATACAGCTTTCAAAGCTTATCTCCTTGGGCCTTTTGAGTCATTTCCTGAAGTGCTGAACACACGTTCAGCTGGGTAGAAATATACTGTGTCATCTGTGTTCCAAGTTGTTGCTGAATCTGACCTCTGCTTTTCTGTGTTTCCAGAAGAGCAGCTTGCTGTCACAACAGTCCCCGTGGCAAGAAGTGTGGAACGTGATGTCCACTCTATAGTGATGGCACCGTGGGTGGTTCACAGCAGCTGGATGGGACCAGGCCTCACACACACAGCTTTCCCAGCTCCAGGCCACACCGGACCTGCTGCCCTGGGTCCATTTCTGTTGCTCCAAGCCACTAACCCCTGAACTGTGGCTGAGAGAAACCCAAGGTGGTGCCTGCAGCTGTGAGTTAACTGTCAATTCCTTTTGTGCTTTATATTTTTAGTTTTTTGAACCCTCAGCCGAGAATGTTTATTGATTTGAGAGAGAGAGAAATATTGATGTGAGAGAGAAACATTAATCAGTTGCTTCTCATACGCATCCCAGCTGGGGATTGAAACCACAACCTAGGTAGGTGCCCTGACTGGGAATTGAACCCATGACATTTTGGGTACTGGATGATACTTCAACCAACTGAACCACCAGGCGAGGGCCCTTTTATGCTTTATAATTATGACCAGATTCTTTGTCTTCTTGAAGGTGATAAAGTTGGGAAATCTCACTAAGAACAGGGTTCTCAAAGATTTTTAGCTCAGGACACCTTAATACACTTAAAAAATTATTTAAAACCCCCAAAAGTTTTCATGTGTGTAGGTTATCCAGTGGTGTGCTGGAGTCAGTTGTACCAGCTCACAAGAATTAAATTTTCAAGCCCACTGCCAAACTATTGGAAGCTTGAAACTGGCAATAGAGGGAGTATCTACACCATGGAAATTGGCAAATGCTACAAATTAGGAGCCTGTGCTTTCTCTGGAGGTCCAGTTTAATAGCAAACCACAGATTATTTCCAACAATAGTTACCATATTAGACAGTAAAGAACTTTTGAAAATATTTTTTACTTAAAAATAACAATAAACCCAACTGACTGGGGGTTTGGTACAAACTGACTCCAGCACACCACTGGATAACCTACACACAGGAAAACTTTGGGGGGTTTTAAATAATTTTTTAAGTATATTAAGGTGTCCTGAGCTAAAAATCTTACATGTTTATGTATTTTCTGCAAAAGTACTTTTTTTTTCCAAAACAATGATTTACTGAGGAGGGTTGCACTGCTTTATATTTTTGCACATCTCTTCAATGGCTGGCTGAATGGAAGACAGCCAGATTTTCCCGTCTGCTTCATTGTGCACTCTGTGGCAGTACCACACATCATGTCACCTCCGGAAAACTCAACAGCACAATTGTGTGAGGATCAGACCAAAGGGGCAGATAACGCCTCCCCATTTTCAGATCGTTTTGATCTTGTGCACATCCCGAAAGTCTCCGGGACTCTAACGATCACTGCACTGGAACATTTCTCCTCTCTGCTCAGGCTGCAGCTTAACTGCACCTCATTCATGGAATACAATTAGGTTTATGCCTAGGTCTAGGGAGTTTGAAAGGAAAAGCCACACAGCTGAGTTCTGCCAGGAACTTGCTCTCGGAGACTGTTTCCCCTCTTAATTGTGACCCTGACTTCTAAACAGAGACAAGCTGAGCAGAGTGCCAGGCCTCAGGACGTTAGAGAGCCTGGTCATGGCCCTAACTTTTTCCACTTGCTCTAGGAACTCGGACTTCCTGAAAGACATGCCAACGTTTTTCTTAATTTCTTAAATTCAGAAGCATAACCTAAAATTTTCCATTTGTATATTTAACAACCAAGTATTCCATTTCCTTAAAAATCCTACTTTTGGTGGGAAAAACAAACATTTCTGTGTTAAGAAAATCCAAGTGTGTTTTTTGAATTCAAATATATTTTGAAGAATAACAATAGAAGAGCTTAAAGGGGACTTTTTGGTTAGAGTGGGGGTCCTATTTCCAGCAAAGCTGGGCTGACTTCATTCACTGTATTCCCGAAGCAGGAGTCCAGGCCGCAAAAACCCAAGCTTGTGTGTTAACTTAAAAATTCTGTGTTAACAGGATTTTTTAGTTGAAATAATTTTCCTGTTGACTATGAATCTAGAAATACATTATCAGCAGTTTTCATAGATTTTCAACTCTCATTTTGCTTAAATTCCCCCGCCTCCCCTCTACCACAGAGGGTGTTAGTCAGCTGAGGATTGTCACCCAAGGGCGGCCCTTCCCTGGGATTCAATGCCGTCTTGGTGCTGATATTTAATTTACTGCAGACTCTTTCCTCTGTGCCTGTAACCTCAAACTCTGAACATATTCTCAGTGATAGAACCTTGAATTTTCCTAAAAAGGGATCTTTTTTTTTTTTTTTAAAGATCCAGAGAGCTAATCACCCACCCTTATCCCGTCTCCAGGCTCCCAGCAGCTGGCCTTTACGACCCACGTACCAGGTTCTCTGGACCTCCAGATCTGGGCTAAGACAGGAGCAACGGAAGTCACCAGTGAAAAATCCGAGAACGGGGGTCAGCATATTCCCTCCTCTACCGCTTTGGTCCTGGGGTGGGAACAGCTTCTCTAATTGCTCGTCCCTGAGGTGCTTCACTACCCCCTATTGGTTAGCTTAGCCCTGCCCACACCTGTGCAAATCATCTCTTCACTAAACGCTCTTCAGCTAAACGTTTAGGCTGGCCTTCCTGCCAGGGCCCTGAAAGATACAATAAGAGTTTATTCCAGACAGGAACCAAGCAAACTTTTATGTTTATTACTATAGGTTACACACATTAAAAAAGGAGATTAACATAAAAACAGTGACATAATATTTTATAAGTACAGACTGTTAATATAGGAATAATGGTCATATTAAGTCAGAGGTATTTTAATGTATATACAGACTGAATAAACAATGACAGCAAATCTCCACTGAGTTGGATAAAATGAATATAACTAAATTAATAAAAAGCAATGTTAGCTTCCACTTACAATACACACCTTAATGTCATTCTAGGGTATTTGGAAATAGTTTGTTCTTTTAAATAGGCAAGCACTTGCCTTGGAACTTTCCATTTTTTTGTTTACGATGCTAACTTTTTTCCAATGGAAAAAAGATAACATTTCAACATAATTTTCAAATTATTTTGTCAAATCCCTGAGGACTTTCTGTACTTCATACTCATCATGGGGTGAAGAAAATGCTTTTAAAATCATCTCATTAGCTATTAAGAAAAGTGAATGTAAGATAGAGAATAAATTTGCTAGAATTCAAAGTCAATTTAATTTTATTGTTATTTCTAATCAGACTGACATAATTAGTTCATTTTTAAAAACCTGGTTTGGGTAATTTATTGAAAACATTTGTAAGTATAGTCCAATTAATGTAGTTGGAAGGACTTACTTATAAAAATGTATTTCCTGTATTGTATTGGGTTTTCATCTCAAGTCATAACCACAGGAAGCAGTAATGCAAAGACTCTAGGTTCAACAGGCTGCACGAAACCTGTTTGGTGGCATCTGGTTAAAAAACACTTCTTTATATAATGACATACTCATTATACACATATCGCATGTCACAGTCCATGTATGGCTGTACTTGGTTCTTCTTGAGGGCAGGTGCCAGTCTTATTCAACTCTATTGCCCAGCACCCATCGAAGTGCCCAGAGCACAAAATGGGTGTTCGTGTTTGCTCCTTGGGTGCTTCCACATGACAATGGACCTTGCAAGGTAACTGCTGGAAGTGAACATGCCTTCTGTCTCTGCTCTTAAAATGAATGGGCAGAGAAATCTTTTATAGTCATTATCTCTTGGAATAGCACATCCTACTTTGCCAATTTCTAGTAAACATGATCTGTTCACAGCCTACCACAGAGGGGACCCCAGGAGAGACAGCAGTGCGGTGGTCCCGATCTCTGCGCTCTCTGGGAGGCTCAGCTGGGGGGGGTCTGGGCCACCCCTCACCACTGCCTTACATGCACAGAGTCCCCCATCAGGGGTGGGTCACTTTGAAGGCCAACCTCCTGTCGCTAGTGGCACCTCTGCTCACTCTTGGTTTACATACAGTGTGTAAAACATAAAAAATCCTACCCATGTTTTTGTAAAAAAGATTTCAAACTCTGATATGCTTAAAATGAAAAACAGTAGAACTTTTTCTACACACAGATAATATTATCCCTCAATAA
This sequence comes from Anoura caudifer, assembly GCA_004027475.1. Lineage (NCBI taxonomy): Eukaryota > Metazoa > Chordata > Mammalia > Chiroptera > Phyllostomidae > Anoura > Anoura caudifer. Next base: position 39,924 of record PVKU01003194.1, read on the forward strand.
CTTAAAGCTTTTGAAGAATTTCAAAATAGACTTATTTGCAAAAGCTGTGTAAATACAAACTACAGAATCCCTCCCTCTGTTGATGGACATCGTCAGATGTTTGGGGCTAAACTCCACTGATCTAAATTTTGCATATTAAATCAGAGAATCAGAGTTTATTTTCATAATCTCCTGGTGAAAGAAGAGAGCTTCAAAGTGTCCATTCTAGGCGGCATCACAACTGATACAACTGACACACACACATGTGTAAGTCACCTAAACCACATCAGAAAGTGACATTTAGTTATTATTGTAGCATTGATAATACTGTCTTGGAATAACATAGTTTTCTATTCATGTTATCTTTTTCTGTAACTAACAAATCTATACCCTTAATGGCTCTCCTAAGAAGGAGGCATGCAAATCACACATTTGTTGTTTAAGATGGTAAAGTAAATACTTTTTGGCAGTGACTAATAGAATCCTCAGGTTCCGCGCTGTTTTCAACCTTTCCTTTGCAACCCTCCAGCAGTCCCTTTCCTAAGCTAACAGCTTTTTGTATATGCTGTTATTCAGGTTAGTAGAGCATGTATCCATTTTACTTGCCATCAACTGACCACTGCTGTTGTAGCTGCTGGGATCAGAACTCTCTTTGCAGCATAAGATACTGTAGAGGTATCTCTGGCACTCGGAGGAAGCATAGTAGTAAATCAAGGGGTCAATGCAACAGCTTATGCTGCTGACACAGACACAGAGGAGGTAGGCAAAGTAGGTAGCCTCTGTGGCAGGATTATGAAACAGGAATGCATAATGCAGAATCAGGAGGACATTTGTGGGTCCAAAGCAAACGATGAAGATGCAGAAAACTGCAGCAGACAAGAACAAAGCGCGGGACTTCTTGCTCCGGTTGGCGACTGTGGAAGAGCTGAGACACTGAATGATGGACACGTAACAAACTGTGGAAATGATCAACGGCACAAAAAAGAAGACAGCAGAGAAGGCTGAGAAGTAATATGCATAATAGCCTTCGAGAAGGGTTTCATTGAGCACGTCATGGCAGGTGGTTATGTTGAGGCCCGGCACCTGGATGGTCTGTTCCTTGAGGAGCAGAGGCACCACTCCCGCGATGGCCATGGCCCAGATGACCAGACACGCGAAGGATGCCCTTCCCATTGTGCGCCAGGAGAGGGACTGCATGGGATACACCACAGCCAGAAAGCGGTCAATGCTGATGGCTGTCATGAGCATGATGGAAGCATACATGTTACAGTAAAACGCGGCAGTGACAAAGCGACACATCTCAGACCCAAACTTCCAATCACTTCCGGAAAAGTAATAGCTGATCTTAAATGGCAGCACAGACACGAAGAGCACATCTGCTGTGGCCAGGTGTAACATGTACACCACAGCTGGCTTCTTGATCTTCATTTTCAAGATGAACACCACGATGGCCATGATGTTCAGAGGAAGGCTGAGGACACACACGCCAGTGTAGACCGAGGGGATAAAGAGAGTCAGCCAGGAGCTGGTCAGGTACGCGGAGGCATCTTTCGAGATGAACACAGAGGGTGGTTTTTGAAGAGGACTGCCATGACTGATGGAGCTTACTCTGTCTCTAGTGAACTCGCTTTCATTTTTCTCCTCGTAGTCCTCAAACGGGACAGGTTCAAACCCATTGTTGGAATTCCTGAGAATAAATGTCCGGGGATTGGCAGAATCATTTCTTGTTTGTAACTCTGAAAAAAAAATTTTTTTAAATAAAATAATTGTACAAAGAGGATGAATTACAGAGGCAAAAGAGAAAAATAGAGAGCACATTTTACTTTTGCTTTTTGCTTTCTTACTAGGACAGTGGGTGGTAAAAAAAAAAAAAAAAGCAGGTGATGTACAAATTGGTTACAGACTTTATCAGAGAATTAGCCAATCAAAATACATTATGTTTTGACACAAGCAAACACTTTGAAAACTTTGTTCCTCAGAGGACAGAAGTGAATGATACACTTTTCAAGATCTGGCCTGCGGACCTCAGGATGGCAGAGTACCTGACATGCAGGGAAAAAGCAGTGATTTCTATACTGTACTAGCCACTGACTTCTCCTACCTCTGCATGCCTTCTTGTGTACATTTTCTCCATGTAGTTCGCAGCATCCCTTGAAACCCACCCCTCCCAACAGAGAACCACATGGAAGGTTGAGGAGGCTTTTTAAAGGTTATAGAGTGACAGGCAAATTCAGGGTAGGACCAAGGACTCCAGTTGCCACGACCAGGATCCATGGGACATTTTCCTCTGCTATCTTTAGTTTGTCTACACAGTAGAATGTCCCAATCTGTCACCATATTTGGGCCAAAACTGCAGACCCCTGGGTTATCTTCTAATGTAACCACAAGGTACCCCAGTTATCTTCCTGTCTCCTTCCTCGCAGGTCGGGGGAGGAGCGGACGGTCTAGACTGACGGCCTTCCTCAGCTCAGTTCCCAATGCTGCATGCATTGCAGCAGATGCCAGGCCAACCAGGAGCTTTTGAGTATAAACCAGAAGTCAAAATAAAGGCTCAGTTGCCTACTTCCTCCTTTTGTTACCTTTCACCAAAACCATCCATTTGAAATGTTCATCAAAAAATGCAACACTTAGCCACTGGAATTCAACCAGCTTTTCTTTCTAAGGACCTTTGCTAAAATTTTGCCATTAAGAAGAATCAGATAAAAAAACCTTTGTTGGTCTTGGGAAGGTGAGGAGTGGGAAGGGAAACCACAGAGGAAAAGGGAGAGGTCTCTTCCTCTGGGAGGAGTGTTTGCAATGAAGACTGGATGTGCAGGTCACTTAGAAATAATGTTACAGAATTTAAAAACTGGCTTGAAATGGGATAAATACAGTGGGTTTTCAAACCTTTGGTTTTATTTTTCAGTAGTGGAACCTTTCTGCTAACAGAAAATTACACAGAGAGGAGTAACTATAAAAGATAGTTCTGCTTCTAATGTAAGATCCTGCCAGATACAACTGTCCCTTAGAACAAAATTACAAAACCCTTCCTCCCCAAAATCAATGACCTGAAGGCATTTAGGTTCACAGGGTGATGTTGGGAAGGGAAGGAATAAATCCTGAAAGAAAGGATGGCACCAGGTGGGTTTCTTGTTTTCAGTGGCTTTTAGCTTGAGAGAGGTGTCAGTGAAATAGAGGGTGGCTAAGACTGTGATAGGAAGCCCACAGTCTCTCTGGCCTGAAGAACCAAAGGACAGAGTTCAGGGCTACCACAGACATTGCAAAGTGAACAGAGAATCCCAGAGGACAGCCCTAAATTCCAATGTAATTTCTGCCTCAGGCTTTGGGTGACTGACAGTTGAACCATGCATGTGTAGGGAAAATGCAAAGCAGCTCTGCTAAAGATAAGAGAACTCAGGTGCTATTAGAGCTTTTTCTCATGAAAAACCTCTTAGTTCATGAGAAAGAGTCTGCAATTTGAGTCCAACCAAATTAAATGTCTGCGAAAGCAAAAACACCAACATTCTTTGGAGGAATAAAACAAAATCCAGAGTCTTTGCAGTATGACAATGAGCACACAATCTAAAATGATTTGGTATAAAAAAAATGAGAAAGTATGACTCAGTCTTAAGAAAACAAACATGATCAAAGCAAACTAATCCCAGGATAAGCCAGATGTTGAAACTGGCAGATAAGGATTTTAAAGGATGCTCAATGAAACAAAGAAAAATATATTTCATTGAAATGCATGAAAAAGTAGAAAATCGGGAAAGAATCCAATCAATGAAAATTATAGAAAGTGAAATACAATAAATTGGCAGCTATTCCCAAAATGAAGAGCAAAGCTAGAGTATTACCAGCTGAGAGATAACAGCACCACAGGGCCTGGCAGTGAGGTGTTGAGGCCAAACTAGCTCAGCAAGGTTATGAGTGGGACACTGAGGGCGAAGGGTGGCCTGGCAGATCTGTCACAGGAGAAGGACACATGTCTCTAGTGATGAGCCTCTAAGTATACCTCTGTCTAGATTATACCTCAAGGGTAGGAAGCCAGTCCAGCACCCTGTACATGGTAAGTGTTCCTTAAATTAGCTTTTAATCACAGCTTTGCATTCTCATATTGGCTCTTTCAGGAGTCGCTGAACCCTTCTGAACTCAGACTCAGAAGCATTAGAATAATTCTAATACCTGCCTACAAGTCTGAAATAGGACATATACTCACTTTGTGAATTATAAAAAATTAATCAACATAAGAAATTATTGATATCATCTTTCCCCACTCACTTCAATGTAGCTTGCTTTTATACTCAATTATTTGCTCACTCTCAATTATTTTAACTTCAATCTAGGCTGCTCTTCTCTCCTATTTAGCAACATTTAGTTTTTCAGTATGATGAGGGACATGAACAGGTTGAAAAGTGTACAGTCCCAGTATTCAGACCTATAAATCAAATTTCAAATTCAGAGCCTTTTCCAGAAGTATTACTTTCTTCCCTTTGCGTTACATCTGTAACTCACTCCGTGTGCATCTTGGCCCAGTCCCATGGAGGTCTGACATTGGCACTGACAGCCCCCGGGAATGGGAGGTACTCTCAAGGTCAAAATGAATGTGTGGGAGCTGGGAGAAAAGAATAAGTGGTTCTGGAACTATAGTACCACAAAGATATGTGTCCTTAAAAATGCAGACCCGGAGGAACCTGAAAATAACACAGTTCTCCCCTGCAGTTTTGGGAACCTGGGCAGATTGAGGACTTTTGCCACACATGGAGGGTGAAAAAGCGCACACACATACGCACACATGAATCAAGACACTACCTACAACATCAAACTAAAAAGTGTTTGCACAGCAAAGAAAACCATCAACAAAATGAAACGGCAACCCACTGAATGGGAGAACATATTCACCAGACATTTGATAAGGGGTTAATATCCAAAGTTTATATATAAAGAACTTATAAAACCAACACCAATAAAACAAAGAAAACAATTAAAATATAGGCAAAGGATTTGAATACACACTTCTCCAAACAGGACATACAGATGGCCAATAGACATAAGAAAAGATGCTTGATATCACTAATCATTAGAGAAATGCAAATTAAAACCACAACGAGATATCACTTCATATGTGTCAGAATGGCTATCACCAATAAATCAACGAACACAAGTGCTGACGAGGATGTGGAAAGGGAGCCCCCACGCACAGTTGGTGGGCATGCAAACTGGTGCAGCCACTGTAGAAAGCAGTATGGAGTCTCCTTAAAAAAATTAAAAAATGGAACTACCTTAACACCCAGTGATTCTAATTCTGGGAAGTTATCTGAAGAAAGCCAAAACACTAATTTGAAAGAATATATGCACTCCCATGTTCATTGCAGCACAATTTGCAGCCAAGATTTGGAAGCAGCCCAACTGCCCATCAGTAGATGAATGGATAAAAAGCTGTGATATATTCCATACAATGGAATACTACTCGGCCATAAAAAAGAAGAAATATTACCCTTTGCAACAGTATGGATGGACCTGGAGAGCATTAGCCTAAGTGAAATAAGCCAGTCAGAGAAAGACAAGTACTGCATGAGTTCACTTGTATGTGGAATCTAATGAACAAAATGAACTAACAAGCAAAACAGAGACAGACTCATAGATAAAGAGCAGACTGACAACTGTCAGGGGCTGGGGGACTGGAGGGGATGGAGGGAATGGAGGGATTGAGCAAAAAAAGGAAAAAAGAGAAAAAAGACTACCTAGAGGAGCAGTAAATTTGAAAACTACTGAATACTCATAACTAAGCTTTTTAGATACTATCACTTGGTCTGAAAATAAAACTGTCATTAGGCTTTACTCTATATTTAGTACTTCGGCAATAAGTATTTGTTTTCAAAAATTCCTTCCCTGACCAGGCCGTCCCGGCACGGCGGTGTTTATGACAGAATCATCAATGCCCGCTGCAACACAACATTCTGGGCTGGAGCCCAGTCAGAATGCATAATCTGTTGATTAAGTAAAACAGTATTGCCTAAGGTGTCACTTTTTCTTGACAATATAGGCTTGATATTCTGAAGGCTTTTGTGGGATTAAAGAATATCAGCAAAATTTTTTGTTCAAGTATGTACCAGCATTAAAAATAAAAATACAGCCCTGGCTGGTGTAGCTCAGTGGATTGAGCGCAGGCCTGCGAACCAAACGATCGAGGTTCAATTCCCAGACAGGGCACATGCCTGGGTTGCAGGACAGTTCCCAGCAGGGAACGCATGAGAGGCAACCATACATTGATATTTCTCTCTCTCTCTCTCTCTCCTTCCCTTCCCCTCTAAAGATAAATAAATAAAATCTTAAAAAAAAAAAAAAAAAAAAAAAAAAAAAAAAAAAAAAAAAAAAAAAAAAAAAAAAAAAAAAAAAAAAAAAAAACAGGGGAAGACATGTTTAAAAAAAATACAAAAGAACAAAACCAATTCCAGGTGACTGGATAGATCCAAGTAGCTCAAGGCCCGCAGGCTGAAATTCAACTGCACCTTGCTTTTCCTTCAGTCCTAGCGCAGCTCACAGGTCGAGGAGAAAGTGCCTGCCCATGTGCCAAACGCTCTGTAACCCATTTGGGTTCCTGTTGTTAAGCTATGGTTTCAGTCACAAAAAAGCAGCTCAGGCCCTGAGATCGATTCTCATATTTCTTGCTAAGTTGCACTTAATTTAGGTTTCTCTAAATGACTCTAGAGTAGTTTTGTTATTGAATATGGCATATTGCTAAATAGCTTAAAGATGGACTCTCTCTAACTCTGGAGATTTGAAAAAACTAGTAGATCAGGCAATGCCTTTTCTGACTTGGACGAGGTCTGACCTGGAAGCAGAGTGATGACTAGAGGCTCTAGTGATGACAGGGGCCCGTGGGTTTACACCAGGCTGGCCTCCCGTGACACGGTGGCCTGCGTTCTGACTCAGAGCTCTCCGGGGAGGCTTTTTGGGAGTTAACAAAGCAGAAGTTCCAGGACCTTGCCCACATTCTCACACACAGCAGGATGGTTGTACCCTGTGCTTCTTTGCAAGTGAATCACTACAAGCTAATGAGAAATGAAGAAAGAGGACAATGAAAAAAACAGAAACATAAGCTCCTTCAGGGGAAAAGAGCTACATTATTGAAATGCCCCATTGCCTCACATGCAAAAAGACACCATTTTCCAATGAAAAGAACTGGTGCTCCTTAGAAATCGCTGGTTCCAAATCTGGAGTAAGAAAGCAGCAAAGTGAGCCTTGACATCCTCAGAGGATACTAGGGCCAGGTCAGAAGGACCCTGGAGTCAATCTGACAGGGCTCCCCTGGCCAAGGTGTGACAATCAATCATCAAAAGAATAACGACGAAAATGCATCGAAACCTGGGAAGCGTGTCAAATGTGTTGAGATCCAGAAGTTCATGATGATACTCAAAAGAAAATAAAAAATCTTTTTGGTCACCTTCAGAGGAAATTAAAGGACCCAGTCTGAAAACTGGTAAATAAAGGCAAACTTCAAGCATTTATCCTGCCTTTTCGATCTATAAACAGTATTTCAGGGAAACCAAATAGCCACTGAAAGTTCTTCTTTATGAAATTATTCCAGTTCATAAACACAGATACAATAACAGATTCAGAGAAGCATCATTTTGAAGCTCTTAGGGAAGTAATGAATTTAGTTGAATCATCATCAGTGGCTGCTAATGCTGGTAGGCAAAAAAAAAAAAAAAAGGGTGATGGGGGACTTGTGGGCAGGTCAGGGTGACAATACCTGAACCCAACGAGTAATGTTAAAGTCTCAGAGAAAGAGAGAACCTGGAGACGATGTGCTGAATGACAGGAAGTACAGAGCACCACTGCTGAGGCAGGCTTACGTACATCAAACCTGAATCTGGTTCGTCTCTAAATGTTCCTACCACATTACAGAAAATGCAGAGGACATGTGAGCTTGTTAACAACCCCACAAGATACAGCTGGCCAGATCCTGTATGTAGGAAAGTCTGTAAGGCAAATGACCCAGTTATTTCACAAATAAACAACAATAAAAAAGGAGGAGAGGGAAACTGGTAACAGATTAAGAGAGATCTAAGAGACATATCAACCAAATGCACTGGTGGGCTTTGTTGGACCCTGATTCAAGTAAACCAGCTGTAAAAAGGCATTTATGAGACAATCAGTGAAATCTGAACATTGACTGAATAGTACATGATATTAAGAAATTTTTATTCAGTTTTTTAGGTGTTATGATAGTGCTATGGTTATGTGAAAATAGGAGGTCTCATCTCTAAGAATATACACTGATAAATTCATAGATGAAATGATTTATATCTGGCATTTGTTTTAAAAATTGTCCAGTTTGTAGAGGAGAAAAGCAAGAGTATATAGATGAACCAAGATGTGGGAAGTAATTATACTTTTCATTTTTTGGTATGTTTGAAAATTTCCATAATAAAAAGTAAAAATAAAATCGAAACTTTTTTGCATATTTACTTGCCCCTAGAATCTAAGGACAAATGTTTTTGCTCTCATTTTTCTTCTGTCATAGTTTTGAAGGGGGAAAAGTTCTTGAATATTTGTGTGAACACAGTTTTTACATTTAGAAAATTTGATACCAACTTATTAGGTTTTCTGGGATATGGAGGAATTGGCATATGAAGAACATTTAACATTTGTTGAGCACCTACTATGTGCCAGGCACTTCACTTACCTTATCTCATGGAACTCTAACACGTTTACATGCACATTCTAACCCCCCCCTTTATGGACAACATGGAGGCACTGGGAGGCTAAGTAACTCATCCAAAGTCACGTGGCTAGTTAGCAGCGGAGCCAGGGTTTTAGCGTAGCTGCCTGGCTCCAGAGCTCATATCCTTCACATTATCCTGTCTCTTCAAAAAACCTTGTGAATTCAGGACCTTCTCCTGAAGAAGTACTATTTTCTTTTAAGCATTTCACCAAACAAATGAGCCTGGCCATCCTTTTAACTATTGCAGGGAGCACATGGCCATGTGAATGTATAATTGAAGTTGATGATGCCCATAGTTGTTGCTTGGAAATTCAGGAGTCCTGCTGGCCTTGGCTGCCCACCGTTCACATACCTCACAGAGAGGACAGATGTAGCAGAGAGAAGTTCAAGGACAAAACAGAAAAAGAAATCTTTAAAATATTGTTGATGAAAGAACAGAAGCGATGGAGTGGGGGGTGCTGGGTGGAGGGGGGCAAAGGGGAAAAATTAGGACAACCGTAATAGCACAATCAATAAAATATAATTTAAAACAAACAAAAGAAAGAGCAGAAAGTAAACAAAAATCTCTGCTGAGGAAAACTCAGAATTAAAGGCACAAGATGGTAAACGCTGACTTGCAGAGTTAGAGACTTCTCAGTATCAGAGGCAGGCAGCCTTCCCATCCCACATCCCACTCAGGAAAGCAAATGTGGGAGGAAGCTGGGAGGGGGAGGTTACAGGGGAGCGCAATGAAGGCAGCTGGAAAATGGAAATGCCAGTGTGCCCAAGGCCAGAGCGGGCACAAAGGTGACGTAGGGAAGCGTGGGGGGCCTTGCCTGGAGCCTCTTAGAGCCTCCTGAAGGCCAAGACCTGACGTGTGCGGCCAGGACACTCTCTCTGGGCCTGTGGTCACCAAAAGTTATAGGCTCTGAGCTCAGGGTCCTGGGAGTGCTGCTGTCTCCTCTCCAAGACATCGGGCTAAAATGAAAACTCACAGTAAAAGGCTGGTGGTAAGCAGCACTTCCTCCTTATACTCAGCTGTCTCCACCTCCAGCCCCGCCCAAGTCCTACCGCAGTTTGTAAACCTGAACCCAAACAAATTTGGTTCTCAATTATGATAGAAACAATCATTAACAACACTTACTGAAAAACAGAACTCTTCTCTCAAAGCAAACAAGGCCTTCCATTCTGCTAACAGGGGGCAATTCTTTGCACACACCACGCTAGGGTTTAAATGATGGTAGAGACTTCACAGTGGTTACAAAATCAATTCACAGGGTTGTTAAAACATTTTAAAAAATAGAATCATGTAGAAAATATCAGAATGGATAGTTATGGTAAGGTGGAGTATTTTTTGGTGAAACTTTTGTTTCACTTCGGTAGGTATACTGTGATTGTCCACGCGTGCTTACTGAACACACACCGTGCTTACTGAACACACACCGTGCTTACTGAACACACACCGCTACTGTGTCACAACAGAAAGTGTACTCCTCACAGTTCTTACTGTTGGATAGCAAAAGAGAAAATACTGGAAAACATGCTTCTACAATGATTTAATATCTGACTTGTAATTCATCACAAACTTGAGATATAAATAGATTATATGTGTGCATTCTTAAATAAATTGTTTTCAAATGCAAATTAGATTATTCCTGTTATTTCAAAAGACAGGTTCTTTTGAAAGCAGATATAGAAACTTATAAAGGCATGTGATGACCTTTTAAATGGTAAACTTCATCAGATACCTTGGGATGGAGGGAAGGGAACATAACTTCAGTTGGTTTCTCCAAGTACCATCACATGGTCAAAATGGGGGGGGGGGCAGTATCTGGGGTGAGTGGAAGCTCAAATCCAGAAATCACAATCTCAGCTGAAAGAGCTATTTACTCTGTCAGTCTAGGCCTAAGCAGGAAAGGGCAAAAGTCAGAATGAAAGAAACCACAAAATAGCAAAACAAACAGACAAGTCTGAACATTGAAACTGCAGAGTCCTCAGTACTAGCATCATAGTCAGAAAGAAACCAAGGCCGAGGTTCCTAATGAGCCCTCTTAGGAGTTTCTGTGAGTGTCCCATAGCAGAGGGGAAGCCCAGGTACCCGGAAACTAGTTAAAGGGTAGTTGACCAGAATAAAAGGCCACTGAAAACATGATGATTTCATGTTTACATGAAACATGGAGCAGAGGGAAACCCAGAGAGATGAAAAACAAATGGGCGGTTGCTAGGGAGATGGAAAATGAGGACCGTGAGCCTGATGGGTACCGGGTTTCCTTTTGGGGCGATGACAATGCTCCGGAACTAGGCAGCGGTGGCAGTTACACAACATTGCAAATGTACTAAATACCAATAAGTCGTATAAAATGGCTAATTTTATACTACATAAAATTTATCTCAACTTAAAAAAGAAAGAAAAAGAGAGAGAAAGAAAGAGATTCAAGGGAAAAGAGGGATGTGTTTCCAAAGTGAGGAGAGTGGGAACATTAGAAACGCAGGGTCCGGGGATCCCACTCTCAGTGGGATTGCAGCGCAAGTCTCGAGTGAGCTCCAGTCTGTGAGGATGACAAGGACAGAGCTGAGCTGACTGAGTGAGGAGGGAAGGGGCAGAAGGCGCGCAGGGAAGGAGACTGGCCAAAAGCACTTTGGAGAGGAGCAAATTCAGAGCTGCTGAGAAGCTGCAAGTTCACAGCACACCCCTCCTTTTAGACGTAAAGAATTGAGAAATGCTGAATGAGAAAGATGGAGGAGGTAGAAAGGGGACCAGCAGAGATGACATGAGCATATTCCTGACAAAGGGATGGGAATGCCTCAAAAACGCCGTCGCACAAAGGAAGAGTGGACAAATTAGGAGAACCTACTCTCTTGATATGTCCTATAAAAATAAAGCCAAGCCCTCTCTGTTGGTTGGAGTGTCATCCCCTGCACCGAGGGGTTTCGGGTTCAATTCCATCCCCATCCTCTCCCTCACTGGGGTGCAAAAGACCCTGGGGGAGGCAGAAGACCATGTTTCTTTCTCACACTGATATTTCTTTCTCTCTGCTCACCGCCCCCCCGCCCCACTCCCTAAGGATCAATGGAACACATCCTCAGGGTGAAGATTAAAAAAATACTTTAAAAAAATAATAAAATAAAGCCAAAAAAACACTAAGGAATGAATGAATGCATGCCCACATGCATGAGAGGGAGAAGGAAGGAAAAAGGGGAGAAGGCAAGAATTTAGGTAAATATTGGAGTGGAAAATGACTAGCCGGTTCATAAGAAATTTGACTTTCAGAGGTTTCTAGTCCACCTAAAGCAGAATCACTGTCCAGTTTTGTGTCTATGTTTGGGCTTAAGACAATCTCTCAGTAACAGCCAATTAATTAGCATATTCATAATGGGGATCTATTTATAGCCTGTTTTATCATCTGTTTTCTAAAGCAAATGGTAGGATACCACAATCCATGCATAAATCCATGCATAAATGTGCTGGGCCTGGGCTACCAAGTCAATGGGGCACAGACTTTGCCTTCTTGGGGGCCTGGGAGCACAGTGGAGTTATTTCTCCACTACAGAAGGGGCTGCCGGCCTGGAAGGCTCCCTCTCTAGAGGGGTGGTAGAGAAAACTTGCACTCAGGAAAGACAGGCCTGTGCTCTACTCTCAGTTCCACACTAGACTTGTGACTTAACCATTCTGGGTCTCAGTTTCTTCACCTGTAGAATGGGGATGACACTCACTCAAAGAGTTGTTATGAGAAGAAAATAAGATGGGATATGTAATGTACCTAAGCAGGGCGTTGGTTGTAATAGGTTCTTGATATTAGGTAGATGTTTTCAATTAAAAGTGAACTTATGGGGTGTGGGGAGGGCGTTCTGGCCAGAGAGAGTGGCAGGGGGATGGAAGCCAGAGAAAGCACAGCTCTTGGGGGAGAAACAAGAAATGGGGGCTGGATGAAGTGCAGGTAGTATAGTAGGCTATGTAATAGGAGAGCATCTGTAATAAGGGAGGCTAGACAGAGGCTGAGGACCCATCCTGCAAGGGAGGTGGGCCTCACTCTGGACTAAGACACTGGGTTTGACCCTGTGGGCCAGGAGGCCAGCATATGGAATCTCCCACCCAGTCCCCTCAGCTACAGTCACCATCAGTTATCCTCGATCCCCTTCACCCTCTAGGTCCTTATAAAACTGACGAACATCACCTCTCAGGCATTGGTCCTCTTTGATGAAGGCAAGTCATCTCACTTAAACTTCCTAGTCAAAGGAATGTACACTGGTTAATGACCATAAGAATTTCTGAGTAAATATTTGCTGAGCAAACATTTGTCCTAAGCTTCGTGGGGATAAATAGAGGTTTATAATCTTAGCCAGGGAGATGAGTTACGCATGTACAAAGTGAGAGCACAGGAAATGCCAAAAGGAGTGGGGACAAAAAGGATGGGGCTTGCACAAGGCTCAAACTGGTGAGCAGAGCCAGTCCTGGAGGGGTCTCCTGTGGCTGGGGTCTCACAGAACCTCTAACCACATGGAGCTGGTTATAACAGATACTGTTTAGAATTGCCAACACACAGTGATACTAGAAAGCAAACCTATTTTTTGATTAATTTTATTAGTGATTTCAAACTCTTTGAAGATGACATCCCACTTATTGCCTGCACCCAGGGCCCTGCCCCCATTGGGAATTACGGTGCACTGTCTCTGAGCCTTAGTTTCAGAATTGGCAAATGGGGATGAACACCCACCTAACAGTGTGTTTTGGGAAGGTGAAACGAGATCATTTGACGTAAACATGCCTCCTGGCCCACGGTTTGACACCAAATATGGCACTTAATGAAGCAGACACGGGCTAGCAGTGTCCATGTCATTATGGATGAAATAAAACATACACACAGAATACTGAGTCTGGTGGAGGAAATAGGACCACCACCTCCGCCATGACAGGCCTTTATTCTCTCTCCTCTCATTCCAAGATGGTTCTCCTTCACTATCCCCAGGTTACAACAAAGGAGCCAATGCCCCTCATTACATCACAGAAAGATATTAGCAAATGAATAGGCAGCTGGTTACACTGGTCCCTGCAAGGCTCAGCATGAGTTTTAGGAAGTTACAGTAAGCATTTGCAGGGTGAGGGAGTTTTAGCCAAGAGCAAGCCTCAAAAGAGCCTAGGTCTATTGCAAATCTGATCACCCACGAGAGAACCTATCTGTGGGCGTGGGTCTGTGCATCTCTGGGGGGGAGCTGGGCCCACGCCATGCAGAAGGGTCTGACACAACTTAACATGCATTCTTTTTCTTCTCTCACCTTCCTTTCTTCCCTTCCAAAGTGGCTCCAGAATCCGGTGTAGATAACTTAGCCAATGTTTGCTCAGTTATCTTTCTGTCTACACCGGCAGTGTGCATCTCAGCATGCGCCCTCCGGGTTGCCGAGGAAGTGAAGAGCAGTGGCAGGGACGGCAGCCATAACAGCTTCACTCCCTAACAGCCAAACATCTTCCAGCTCGAGGAAAGGTGACTAAGGCGGGTGCAGCTTTTGTACGAACCTGTTCTCCACCCACCATCCAAATCTCTATCAAAATTTTGTATTTTTAAGAACCCGTTCCAGCTATCTGGCATCACGTATCACCATACGGTTTTTCAGATCGCATCATTTCCCCAAACACTCCAAGAGGTCATGGCTCCTGTCCGGGACTCCTACTTTTCCTAAAGGCATCGCCTCAAAACTACCCCAAGCAAAAACAGTGGGCAGGGAAAATGTTGCCACCTCTTAATTTTGATGTGTCTACGCTATTTTCAGTGTGAAAACAATAGTACACAATCTGTCACAGATAACTAAACAAGCTAGAATTTGTTTCTGCATGAGGAAAAGTGACTGAAAGCTTATAAAGTACTATTGCTACAAAGACATTTGAACATCTTTTTCTCACTTTATAACTAGTATCTTTAGAGGCTAAAAACAACTTCTCTGCCCCCCCCTTTTTATGCAGGGAGAGTTTGTAAAAGAAATTTATTTGGTCAAATGGCTGCATACTTAAAAATATACTATTCGTAGTAAATGTATTCTAGTGAGCAACCTCCAGCTAGGAGCAGATCAGAAACTGAAATACTGAAATTCCATGATGTCTGATAGAGCCAGGTTAGGGGAAATGTTCTCTTTCCTCAACTCACTCCGGAGACTAGGTTCTAGGTACCAAACCAGCCAGCCTCCCAATTACTCCCACCTCCCTGTGGCTTTCTAGTTATCAACCAATATCCCGCCCCACGAGCTCCTCCGGTGCCCAAGGCCGTGCCAGGGGCTGCTGGTGATTATTTTCTACTAAACGTGCCAAAGGACCAAACTTTTCTCTACACCACTTTCCCTGCCTGTAAAATAAGCAAGAAAAAAATTCCCAAAAAACAAAACTTCAATGGGAGAGGGTCTCCACTTTATATTGAAGAGGCCAGAACGTTTACTGGTGTAGCAATGTGAGACTCTTCGGGGTGGTCCTGGGAGAAACGGTGATAACAAATGCATTGAGGCACCGCAGGCTTCCCCAGGAAAATCCGACGCCCTCCTCATCCATATCCAACACCCTATTCGCAGGCCGGTGCATCCTCCGAAACCGAGCGCAAAGGGACTTCAGCTGAGCCCGCGAAGTGGGCTGGGTGGATGGGCACACTCCATCAGGACAGGACTGGGGGAGAATCTGGACCTCAGCCCAGACGCCTGTTTGGCTTCTGAAGGAAACTGAGGCAGAGTGTGAGGACGGGGACAACCCCTTTTAGTAGAAGAAGCAACCTGTATCCACTTAGTCCCCCAGCAGCGTCCCTCCTCCTCACAGCCCGCCCCAAGCAAGGAGGCCCCCAGTTGCGGGGCCGAGGGTGGGCTGGGAGGAAATACCCAGGGCAGCTCTTACCTGGATGGCGGCCTCGGGTGCGGGCCGACAGCAGCGGGCCGCACAGACTCAGTCCCGCGGCGACAAGCAGCAACTGCCTCGGTCCCATTGTCCCCAAGCTAAGCGCGCACAGCGCGGCGCTGATCCGGGAGGCTATACCCGCCTCCACTGAGGCTCGGGCTCCAAACTTTCTCCCTCTTCCCGCCGGGTCGGGGGCCCGGAGATGCGAGCGGGCCAGGAAAACTCTAGCCCCGTGTGGACAGAAGGAGGAGGGTTGGCGTTGCCCCGCGAGTCCGCGTGTCTTCTGGCTCCACTAGGGCGCAGAGGGGCGGAGCGCGCGAGCGCAGTGCAAAGCGAGCGGGGAAGAGCGCCCCCCGGTGTTGAGTGTGCGCCTCGACGTGGTCGTCGGACGCCACTTCCCGCGGTCCCTCCGCGGCGGTTTAGCTGCCTTTGGGGCTGGGCGACCCTGATCCCCCTAGCGCGGGGTGCGCCTGCGCCCTGCCCCCGCGTCCTGCCGGGTTGTACAGTGAGCCGGGTCTCTCATCCCCTCGCCGTCTTCCCCTCCCTTCCCAGGCTGCCGGCTACTGCCCAGAGAGGGAATCCAAACGAGACATTTTTTCCTTTGGGCGCCTTCGACTAGCGACATATCAGTGACTCAGTCTGGCGAGGGCCTTGGAATCCGTCCCCGCGGCCTGGGCGACTGCCCAAGTGGTCTCTCATCCTCCTCCTGGGGAGCAAAGACATGTGCAGGGGGCCTCCGTGGCATCTGGAACGCGCCCTGGGCGCCAGCCCCCACGACCGGCCCGGACCTCCCTGTCCCCTTGCAGAGCGCCGGACCTCAGGCCGAGAGCTGCTGCCCATTTGGAAATTCGAGGTTTAGCTGAAAATTTTAAAGTGACTCGTACTTTTGTAATTTAGGGATTAGTGGTTTTAAAAGTTTATATTGTAGTGAGAAGGTTGCCCCCTTATGAGAAAGGGCCTACGTTCGGGCAGAATTCTTGACATTTCTTATTTCGCGAAGTCACACGTTTTGTACGTGAGGCACTTATTTCACCGACACCGTGACTGAGAGAGCAGCCTCCCCCCCACCCTTCCGCTCGCGCCGCTGGAACTTTCTGTCCGCTAATCTTCGATCTGGCGGAGTGGTTACTTGGAATCACCTGCGCAGCCTGTTCTGGAACATCCTCTGCGCCCCGGGCGGAGCTCGGCGGCGCCTGTGAGACTGAGGCCCCGGGAGGGAGAAGTGCCCTACGGGTGAGCACGTCTCTTAAACCGTAGGAGGCAGCGGGCCTCTTCCACTTGCCGATTCTAGTGAGGTCATTGCAACCCTTCTCCTTTCCAAAGTGTTAGGAGTCACCGATCAGGTTTCTAAACGTTTATAAAGGGAATTTTGCGATGTGAGTGTCATTCCCCACAAGCCCTGACACTTACAACAGTGGAGACAATACCGTAGAAACTGTCTCGTTCTTTCTTATGTCCCCCGTCATCCTCAAAGCACAGTCCTTGTGTATAGAAGTAGCTCAATAAACGACTGAATAACCTAAATATATAACGCTATTTCAAGATTTCCCTTATGGAATTTTTTGAGGAAAACATATCCAAGAGTAGATCTGCACCATTAAAATGATATATTTCTCCACTCTCTATTAAATGGATACTATCTTCATCAATCTTAAGATGCCCTAATTTCTTTTTTAAAAGAGGGAGAGATGCTATTGATTTTAAGACATCCTTTTCATTTATGTACCATAAGCAAGAAAAAATGCTGCTAATTAAACTGTGACATAAGATTGTAAATAACAACCCAATTTCAGGATTGTTTAAAAATGAAAAAGGGCATCTAAGAATCAATAAAATACAGTGTAAAATATGAAAGTAATCAATACAGGTGGCAAAAGATTTTAACAGCTTGAGGATATGAGATGAAAAGTCAAAAGTATCTCCACCTTCCCTTCTGAGAACCATACATACGGCCCCATGTGATCAGTGTTAAAAGTGTTCATCATTCAAGACATTGTAATCGCATAGAAAATGTAGCTATGCATATTCTTAAAATAAGAATGGTATAATACTCTGTCTATAATACTTTTAAATGTTATGTTTAATTGGTGAAAGATATTTTTAACCACTTTACAAAACTAAGGCTTGAAAGAATTTTTTTTTTTTGCTTAGTTATCAGAACAGAATGCACCTCCAGTGACAAAAAGGGGGCTGCTGAAGCAATGAAACCCTGACTTCCTTGTGTGTATTAACTAGATTAAAGTGTCCTTTAGACTGCGGCTGAGATACACTGAGCAAGAAGGGAGAGTGGTACAGAATGAGCCATTTCTTCCTCAATTTATAGTTTTCTAAGAGATTGTGGTCTGCTCCTTGAGTGGCCACCAAAAATTAAACCTACCTTCAAAATCAGAGGCTTTAAATTTTATCACATACAAGTGCTGATTCCTGGACCCTAACCTGGACCTATGAAACTGGAATCTACATTTTGGACAAGCATCACCCCATCCCACTGCCCCCCACCCCCACCTGATGGTGCTGTCTGATGCTGGACTGAAGTTTAGAGAAACATTGTTTTAAGGCAGTTGTTTTCCAACTTAAGCATCGGTCAGAATCATCTGAAAGACTTGTTAACCCATGGTGCTCAGCCCCAATGCCAGAGTCTCTGATTCAGTAGGTGTAGGGTTGGTTCGTTTGAAAATTTTCATTTTTAACTTGTTCCCAGGTGACGCAGGTTGGTAATGTGTGAGAGGAACATGCTTTGAAAACTACTTTGAAAGGTAAAAGGAATTGAACAGGATTTCATATAGTTTGTTCGATTCTGTTTAAATTACATATTTCAAGTATAGAAGAGAACAGAGCCTAATATTTCACGCAGGGGCCTACAACTCATCACTAACGTACACACTCAAATATACCATATACATCTCATATGAGTTAAGCTTTTTTGTACTCCTTTCTGATTCCATTCTCTTTCTTGCCCAGAGCAACTTTCTCTCCATGTTTTGTAGTTTTAGTACATTTGTGTTTCCTATATATAGAGCTTAGTGTGTTTTAAATGTTTACACAAAGAGTAACACACTCTAGGGGTGCTTTTGCAGTTTGCATTTTCTAGATTTACCTGTTTACTATATGTATACTGAATTCTTTTTAGTGTCTTTATAGTATTCCCTGTGTTTTATACCACATTTTATTCTTCTAAAGCTATCTCTCTTATCCTCAGTTTAGTCCCCATTTTTGTACCTAACATAGCGCATGTTGGCATTTTCCCTTGATTCATTTGTCCAGAGATTGAAAAGTGGCTATTTTCCAACACTCATCTTTTTATTTTGTTATTTCATTGCTTTTATTGTTTCTTTTCTTTTTTTTAAAGCATTTTTTATTTATTTATCTTTAGAGGGGAAGGGAAGGAGAGAGGGAGAGAAGCATTAATGTATGGTTGCCTCTCATGCGTCCCCTGCCGGGAACTGGCCTGCAACCCAGGCATGTGCCCTGGCTGGGAATTGAACCTCAATCCCTTGGTTCACAGGCCTGCGCTCAATCCACTCAGCTACACCAGCCAGGGCTATTGTTTCTTTTCAATGTCATTAATTTTCATACAGGCTGTTTGTTATTTCTCTTTCTACTTCCTTTGGAGTTACCCTTTATTCTGCCGACCTTTTGGACTGACAGTTTAGCTTATTAATTTTCACTCCTCCCTCAAATGACCACTTCAACTGCATTTTGCAAGTTTGGATGTGCACACAGACGTGATTCTGGTGGAAATATTTTGTCAATCTCATTATATATTCTTCAATCCATAAATTATTAAAAGTTTTGACTGGCTTCTTGTGATTGATTTCTAATTTTCTGTTATGATCTCTTGGTGTTCTTTTTTTTTTTCTGTGTTTTCCTCAGACTCTACAAAGTTCTTATATTTGTATGCTCTGTAGAGCTTCTTGAAAAAGGTGTTAATCTCTCGACTTCATTTTCTTCCATGTCACCCTCACAAAAAACTCTTTGTTGCTGTGCAGCTTCCCCAGCGTAGACAGTCTGCCTAACCCGAGATGGTTCACCTCACATGTCGATATTCCTCAGAAACAAAATCTCAACACCGCAGCACCATTCTTATTGGGACCGAGTACCCAGTTTTCATTTTCTCTGTTTGAACTTGACTGGCACTAAATAATATGAATCATTAGGTACCCTCTCATAGTGTTTGTGGTATTTAGTAGTGTTTCCGAACAAACATGACATCAAAATGGTGAAAGTTTTAACCCCAAGATGATATGAAAGCAGTTTCTTTTAAACACTTAGAGGACCTACCTGCTTCAGCTAGTCCTCTCACCACTCCTCTACTCCAAGTCCTGCAAAGACGACAGTATAACCCAACAAGCTGCCTAGTAATTTCCTTCTGGGAGCTGATGGTAGTGATACCAGGGCTGAAATGAAATGGAATCAGGTTGTATTCAAAGTGGCTGTGAGATACTCCAGATTCTGTGCAGCTATCTTCACATCTCTTTTTCCAGCCAACAGTAGTTTTGTAATGAAGTTACAAGCTACCCAGGAGGAGAATACTTTATGCCTTTCTAATATTTAAAAAAAAATTTATTGATTGATTTTAGAGAGAGAAAGGAGAGAGAAAGAAAGAGAGAGAGAAACATTGATTTGTTGTTCTATTTATTTATGCATTCATTGGTTGCTTCTTGTGTGTGTCCTGACTGGAGATTGAACCTGCAACCTCGGAGTATTGGGACGATGATCTAACCAAATGAGCTACTCTGCCAGGGCTGTTTCTGCCTTTTGCTGTTATAAAACTGCATTGGTATTTTGGGTTTAGAAGTGAAGTTAATCTCATAATGGGCCAACAACAGTATTCCTTCTAATTATATACTATGGATAGAATAGCAGACTATCCCTATGATTGGAGTGTTAAGGTCAAATTCAAAAACTTTTGAGTTATATAAGGTGAACTTGATATCTTTTACTTCTCATATCTGCTCATTTTCCTTTTGTATTAGTAAGAGTTCTCCAGAGAAACAGAACCAATAGGATAGACAGATATATATCAGGAGATTCACTACAGGAATTGGCTCACGTGGTTATGGAGGCTGAGAAGTCCCACAATGTGCTGTTTGCTGGAGGAGAATGAGAAAGCTTGTGGTGTGATTCAGTGTGAGTTCACAGCCCTGAAAACCAGGGGAGCTGATGGTGTAACTCCAAGTCCGAAGGCCTCAGGACCAGGAGCTTCAATATCCAGGGGCAGGAGGAGGTGGTGTCCCAGCTCAGAGAGAAAGAGAATTGGCCCCTCCTGTACATTTTCATTCTGTTTGGGTTGTCAGTAGATTAGATGATGCCAGCCCTCATCGGTAAACTCCCTCCACGATTCAAATGCTAATCTTTTCTGGAAATATCCTAGCAGACACACCCAGAAATAATGTTTTATGGAGGTAGAAAATTAACCCAGAGCTCAGCATGAGCCCATTTCCTGCCCCCGTTAGGCAGACTAGCCTGCGCGCGCGCGGGAAACTAGCAAGCCATATAAGGAATTTGAACTAACTTCCTCATTCCGCTTCTGTACCTTGCTTTGTGCCATGTAACCCAGAAGAAGGAGAGTATATAAGCCCCTGAATCCTTTGTTCGGGGCTCAGAATTTGGAGACTGCACTCCTCTGGGCCCGTGCACGTTAATAAAGGATCGTGCTCCTGAATCCCTCCGGTGTTTAGTTGTTTCATTTCTCTGTAACATTACCAGCTATCCAAGCATCCCTTAGCCTGCTCAAGTTGACACAGAAAATTAACCACCACACCTTCCAATGGATTTTAGCAACAGATTTTGTACTCTAAGGAAAACAACGGTGAGACCACCTAAAAAACCCATGTAAGCTATATTATTTGGAGATTGAGTTGAGACTATATGCATTGTTAAACGGAGATAATCAGTAACTGCCTCATTCATACCAGGGCCAACCTAAGGCAATACTAGGACTCCTGAGAGGCAGTGGGGTGGCGAGGTCTGTCTCTTCTCAACCTGCCTCTGGGACTCTGAGTCTTCTCTTTACAAGGCGCTGTCGAGGCTCCAGCATCACTGCAGTGACTGAAACAGTTTCTGTCTGCTGCAGCTTAGAGGCAACTTGAGAGTGCTTTATGTTAACCTGTTATGAAGCCCTGGTTTCAGTAACACAAGCAATAGATTTCTCAAAGCACTGATCAGCAGGAGGACCGTCCAATGCTCACTAGAATCTCTCAAAATATAGACCACTTTCACCAGTCAGAACTCTTAGGTTTGCTTTTGGAATGTTTGAGGAGTACCACAAATCCCTACTTAACCACAGTCCGAGTCATACAACTTCCATTCTAAATAGCACCGATAATCAGTTCCCAACCGTGCGCGTGCACACACCATTATGGTTCTGGTCTTTCAGTTACACAAGAGAGAAGTGTCATGTCAGACAATGATCACACAGTTGGTCTCTTTCTTCACCACAGGCTTCCAGAATATTCAAGTATGGACAGATTTTCCCCTCCCCTAAAGATCACTAGAGCATGTCCTTTGTGAGTAGTGAGAGTGTGGTAGGCAGACAGATGCAAGCAGAGCGAGGATGATGGGCCAAGTGCAGAAAGTCACCAGGGCAGAAAGCCCGGGATGCCTAGCAACAGGCAAAGCTGGGAAAACAAGGAGCCCACCCCCAGGTAACCTTGTCTCACCTAGCATTTCGATGGTTTCTGTTCAGACTCTCCCCTGACCTCTCCTCCCCTGCCTGTTGCTAGTCATGTGGGTTAGAGCCCCTCAGAGGGGGAATGAACAAGGAGGGCGGAGAATAGAACTTAAGCATTAAGCCCCCAGGACAATGAGGTTCTGACCCGCATCAAAGCATCAACTATGTCCAGGTCTCAGTTGTGTTTCAGCTCCAGGCCCAGAAAAGCAGCAAAACCAGATAAGCCAGGCATGGCTGACATCAGGACCAACTGTGTTGACTAATGTCTCCTGCCCTGGCGCTGACCATTCAGTAGAGACGGCCTGACCCTGGAAAGACACACCTGAAAGCTGATGAATATTTTACTGGGATCCTCCCGTGGGACCCACAGATAAACAATCTCAAGGCAGAGGACCCAGTGCAGCTCTCTGTATGGAGCACGCCAGTGCCATTCCCTGCCCCCTTTTCCCAGTCGGGTTTTCCTTGCCTACCTCTCTCTTTCTCCTAAGCCCCAAAGGTTGTTTTTTTTTTTTTTTTTTTCCCTCTGTGACTTGTTTCCTGAGCACATTTCTTCTACCACTCACTTCTTCTGTCTCTGTGACTTTCTACATAAACTTTCTCTTATAGTGTGAGTCTTGGCTCTGAATTCTTCAGCCAGAACTCAAATACAGAGGTTGCTGGACCTCGTCTGGTCTTGTAACAGGGTGCAGCCAAGAGGGGGGCCCAAAAAGGTAGTTGGAATGGGGCCCAGAACTCAGGGTGTCCAGGAAATATACAAAGACATATAAGATGTCCTCACCCCTTCCCCCTCAGGTGTGAGTTGGGGGAAGGGACAAATGGAGCAGGGCCATTGAGTTGTTTTGCATAGCAACAGTTTTGCAGATAACCTCCAGAATGGTCATTTAACATATCTATAACCTTTAACTGGTTTCATAGATATGTTAAACAGCTGTGGCCATGCTCTGAGCCAGGGGGATGGAAAAGACTCCCCCCAAGACATGACTGGGGGAGGAACCCCAAATTACAGCACCTGTGTGGGAGTTTGGAGAAGATTGGCTCCAGAAAATGGGGACACACCTGCCCAGACTCATGATGGCATCCCAGTAACCTTGGAAATATACAGGAATGCTGGCAGGTGTAACCGATTGTAGGAGGAGTTGGAAATAGGGCTGCAGAAGAGGATTGGCGCCGGGATTTAAACCCAGGCGTGGCAGCCATTGGAGAGAGATTCATGGGGTTTCAGCAGAGTGCAGACCCCTGCAGGTTTGGTGAAGAGGAAGAGATCCATGGGTTTTCACTAGAGTACAGGACCCACAGCCCTAGAGGGAAAATCACCATGTGGCTTTAGCAGAGAATTGCCACTTGGCTTTGTCTGAGTGGAGACCCTCTC
Organism: Anoura caudifer; assembly: GCA_004027475.1. Taxonomy (NCBI): domain Eukaryota; kingdom Metazoa; phylum Chordata; class Mammalia; order Chiroptera; family Phyllostomidae; genus Anoura; species Anoura caudifer. The sequence continues at coordinate 63,499 of PVKU01003194.1, forward strand.
ACAGCTTTGCCAGAGGGAGGAGATTCCACGCGGTTTCACCAGAGTGTAGACCCCTGCAGCTTTGGTGAAGAGGGAGAGCCACGAGGCTTTGCCAGAGTGGGGACCCCTTCCCCACAGCTTTGGTAGAAGAAGAACCACTCGGCTTTGGGGTGCTCCCTTTGGCTGCGTGGCCTTAGAGCAAGAGAGATTTTGCCTGGAAGAAGGGGGAAAGGACTCTTGCCAGTAGGCCATGAGAAGGTGCCACGTGGCTTTGGATTAATTAGAGATCCTGCCTGGACGACGACACAGCTGAACCGTGTCAAGAGCCTGGATCCCGGACGTGTGCTTCTCTTCCTGAATTATGGATTACGGTACCCTGAATTAGGGCAGAGGGAGATAGGAAACACTGTCGTCATCTGTGGGTATCCTAAAGGACTTTGATATTTTAATGGAGACTTTAGGTCACTACTTTAACTGTGTATAGCATTAAACAAACATTTCCTTTCCTTTTCACAAATCTCTGGCTTTGAGAGACATCTTTCCATAAGGCGGCGGACAATAACGGACCTTCTGTTGATCTGCAACAGTCTGACTCCTGGTGCCAGTTTTGCCGCCAACCAGGGGAGCTGAGTTTTCTACCCCACAATATGCCTTTTGGGATATTGATCATTTTAAGCTGGTTAATTTTAAGAAACAAAAGACTCAAAGAACCTTTGACTCTCCCCCTTACCTGTCTAAAGAAATTCAGATTTAAAAAATCTCTTGAAGGCAGGGAGCTATGACCTTAGCATAATATGAACTAAGTGGTGCAGACCGGGAGAAATTAGCAATTGCTTGATAGACTTCCCAGGCTCCTGCCTCCCTTCTCCTTAGTCCAGAATGACATACTGTATAAGCCTCAGCTGCCCAATTTGCCCTGGGGTCCTGTATTCTAGGGGAAAGCCCAAAGGAAAATTATTCTTCCTCCCTCACAGTAGCTAGAGAACTCTTAAGTCTGTGTTGCCTTTTCACATTCCAGGTGCTAGAAAGCAGAGTTCAGGGGAGCACGGACTCTCTTAACCTTCCAGACCAAAGACAGTGGAAACACGATCAAACATATCAAAATACTGGAGTAAGCTATGTAAAAGTCAAGTTACTGTTTTAATTAAGTATTTTTAAAAGGCTTTTTTTCTTCTTCCTCCTAACTAAGAAAAGCTATGAGCCCTGGGGAAGAAGCTGGTGAAGGATAGCAGAATGTGCCACCTTAAACCATGCCTCTTAGGTAAATCTTATTTTGAGCTTATTAAGTCTGAGAAAACTGCAAATATAGGAGAAGGTCTGAGAACAAAGAAGTTACCCTTTTGTAAGGGAAATTTACTTTGGAAACGGGGCCTCTCCCAGGAAGAGGTCAGAGGTCACTTTTTCACCTGAGAGACCTCACTAAGGCAGGGCAAACTTTGTTTCCTGTTCCCACCTTCCAGCCAACTGCCCCTGCCCCTTTCCCCCAGGTGGTTGATGACAGTGCTTTAGGTGGTGCATGGGGCAGTTTTACTGTTGTCCTGGGTATCGCCAATGTATATGAGGAATATCTGTTAATACGTTTCTATTTGTTTTTCTGCTGTTAATTTTTTTTTTAAATGAGGGGTTTCAGCCCAGAACTCAGAAGGGTAGAGGGACAGTCACTTTTCCTCCCCTACAATGATCAGGAGACCCAGCTGAGGATTACGAGGCACAACTTTCCCCTGGGTTGGGAAGCCGTTTTGTCCTCCTGGGAGAGGCGGAGGTCTTGGCTCCAACGATCTCTACCCGCATGCCTCCACTGGCCTCTTGTTCATGCTTCTTCACGTGCTTCCTTCTCTGGGTCACCCATTCATTCCTGTCCCTTCAACACCTCAATCAAGAGCCATTGGTAGTATCTTCAATAACCTCATTGTGTGGGTCAACAGAGAGGAACAGTCACAGCTTTCTTTGAGCTTGTTGGCAATACTCAAAGATCTTTATTCTCGCAAGTGACGCTCAAGCATTTCACTCACTGTGGGAATAAGTTGACAAGCCCCTTTTAGAGATGCTGTGAAAGGTTAGCTTTTGCCTCCAATTGCTTTCCCTAATTTTGGCTCTTCCCATACATGTCCACACTAAGTCTTACCTGGAGCCTGAAAAAGGGAGCTTAACCCACCTCCTACTGCCCCTGGCTCCTGACCCTCACCTGATGCTGGCTGTAGGGGTAAGGAAGGTTTATTGTCAAGGTGAAACGTAACTGTTTGATCCCTTTTACGGAAGTCTGTATTAAGGTTAATTCAAGAACAACAACAAACAACAATCTACATCCACGAATTGTCGAGACAATGAGCCTTGCTTCCAGGCACTTACCTCTTTGTCAAAAACATGTATAGCCTGAAACAGTCACTAAAGTAGCAGATTCTATTTTTTAAAGTTTGAATTTTCTAAATTCTACAGGCCTCACACGTACATTTGTGCCCAATGTGCAAAAGCTAACCCACTTTCTCAGCCTGCAGTGATGATGCCCGTGGGAGACAAAGCCTGTTGAATGAGTGAACAGAACATGAAGGGTCAGGGTTCCAGCCTGACCGTCCGAATGACTCGTGAGGAGACTGCGGAGCGGTCCCCAGGAACCACTCTCCCTTTCTTTTAATAATAGAACCACTGCCCTCTCTGCCCCAGGTTTTAAGTGGGGACATGGCTGCCCGGTTTGGGACTGTACTTCCCAGCCTCTCTTGAAGCTAGCTGTGGCCAGTGACTAAGTTTTATCTGGTCAATGAGATATAAGCAGAAGTAACATGTGTACACTTGCCCTGCACTTCCTTCCCTCTTCCTGCTGGCCAGGAATCGGTGACAAGGGCAGAGCTGCATCCCTGGATAACTTTGTGGGCCTGCTCACCTACCTGCTCAGCTACTGAATTTGAGAAAAACTTCCATCTGTTTTAGCCACAGGGTTTTGAATCTCGTGGTCACAGCAGCCGCCTCTGCACCCTACTGGTGTATATTTCTTTTCCTGCTAAGCCCCTACCCGTAACCTTCTCTACTAAATGGTTTGGATTTATGAGAAAACTGAAACGCCAAATTAATGTAATTCAGTAACATTTATTTTACATGAAACAATTTTCAAAGAATACATTTAAAAACCATTAAGAATACTGATTTTATTGCATTACAAAAATTGAGAGGCACAATTGAAGCATTTGAATGAATGGTGAGGGTGGAGGTGGGGGCCCAGGATCGAAATGCACATCGTTCTTCAGTCGCTTAAAGGCTCTGGGGACGAGAGTCTTTACCGTGAGGCACCAGTGCGCTCTGCTTAGTGGGAATAAGTCACATAAAATATATACTTTTATACAGAAAGTGTTACTGTATTGTCACTTTCAATTACTTATAAAAACCTCATTTTAAATTGCACAAAAGTTCTCTTTAAAATTGATAACTCCCAGAAGACAGGGCTTAGGACTAAGTGTCTGTCTAAATAATTCAAATAATTAGGTTTCCATTTCTCCACAGATTAAAAAAAAAATCTATGAAGAATTACGTTATTCAAATGGGACAATTAAAACTTTTTTTCATAGGAAAATAGGTTTATACATTTGTCCCTAGTCAGCTAAATTCATTTTTTCCCTACTTTAAAACAAATCACAGAATGTTCAAAGTTTTAAATCAGAGTACCTATTCCACAGTACAATGTGGAAGTGTTTACATTAATTCATTTTGTGTATCATTCTACTATAATATCAAATTATCAAAAAGGCACAATGGGTACATTCTTCAGGACAGTTTTGGTCTTTTTTTTTTTTAAAAAAATCACACATTTATAAGCAGTGATTTCAATCATGTTTAAAAACAAAAATAGGAAACAGATTCATTCCCCGATCCAGGTGTTACAGAATCCATGAGATTTCTGCAGGCACTTCACTTTCCATAGAATTTCTTGTTCAGCAGGTATATGAGAAGATTTACATTCACTTTAACCTTATCGAACATTTTCATTACAGCTATTCCTTCATATTGCATCTCAAGTAAATCCTGAAATTGTAAGGAACATCATTAAATCTCAAACTTGACATTTAGCACATTTAAAAAACATTCCATAAAAATTTGTTGACAAAAATTAGATTCAAGTGACCTAGTGACGTAGGTGGGGGTTCTTACACTTTAATGTGTCTCAGAATCATCATCCATTAGACACACGGGCTGGACTGTTGGACCCCGCACCCAGCAATTTCTGGTGTTGTAGCGCTGGGGTGGGGCCCCCAAATTTGCATTTTAACAAGTGACTATATGATGATAATATTGTCAGTGTGGGTGCCATGCTTTGAGAATCAGATTTTTTAGAATTGATAAAGACCATTGAAAGAAAACCATGGTGATTCAGTTAATTCAGATACATAATTATAATTTTAAACTCTGAATTGAAAAATTCAAAACAAATGTCCCAGCAAGATGGAGTATATCCTTTAGAACAACAGTGTTTTCTAAAGTAAAGTGAACAGACAATTCAATGGGGAGTAAGAAGAACATTAGAACTATTTATTTTAATTTCCTCTCACTTTTTAAACATGTACCTTTCAATTATGTTTTACAAAGTACATTCTGAGTATGGTGATGGGAGCACATACACTTTATAAATAAGTACGCACAAACAGGGAAGGTGATAGCGCTCTTCACCAGAGGAGGTGTGGGGCTGATGTTTGGAGAGCCGCTGCACAAAGCGGCTACTTCTGCTCCTGGGCCGAGAGTAAGCCTCATGCCTCATCCCCAAGTCAGACTACCATTCTGTACTTCACTGCCACCACGTGACAAAGAAGTTAGACTCACCTGTACAATTCGTAACTGGGTCATGCAAGCCATATGCAGGAGACTGAACAGTAACATTGCATGCTCACACAAGACGGGAGACCTTTACTGAATAGAAGGTATTCCTGAACTGCCCTAGACTAACACCCAGGTCTCATTTTCTTGTTTACAGCTTTGGAAACTTCTTGGTTTTCTTAATGATAATGCCTTATGTTTGCATTAAGCAAGACCACCTGCAGAAATTGGAGTCATTTTTGAGAGAACTTGACTCTTGCTAGCTTCTTCCTCTACTTCCTCAATTACCTCCAACTGCATTCAACTAAACCCTTACATTATTTAGATATGCTTCTGGGGCAGAAATGCCATAGGGAACTGAAGTTCTTTCATCAAGAATGCTTTTACCTATTAAAGTGTAATGGAGATTCACTTTTCCTTTGGGAAAGGCTATGTCTGTTTTCCAAGCCTCTTGGAAAAGAAACCAATATCGTTAAGCTGAGAAAGAATGGTTTATGCAGGGAAATTAGCTGGGACCCCAACGTGGGGAGCAGAGAAAATACTGGGTTAGTCAAAAAGTCTGTTTAGTTTTTGTAAAATAAAAGACACGTTTTTTATTTTCCCCAATAACGTTATTGATTTGGGTATTTTGAGTATGTCAGCTGTCTCCTGCTATTGGCTTCTAGTGGGTAGAAGCCAGGGGTGCTGCTAAACACCTTCCAAGGTGTAAGACAGCCCCGCAGGAGAGACTTATTTGGCCAAAATGTCAGTAGTGCCAAGAAACTTTGCAAAACTTCGCAAACCACTTTTGACACATTTGATTGGTCACAGCACCTTCTCCCTACACTGAACAAATTTTCTTTTGTATTTCAGTTTTTACTTTTCTTGAAATAATAAAGTATAATATGCTGAAAATGTTGCATATTTTCTTCCATCTTGAATATTAAAATGGCTGCACAAAAATCCACCAATTTTGGCAAGCTTTTTGAAAGTGCACACTGACATGACAGCTGTCACAATACAGTCTAACAAAATTGTTTTGAATAAAGTTAAAGACAACTAAGCTATACCAGAGCCATTGTATGGAAAAAAAAACCTAAAGGAACTTTTAGGCCAACCCAATATAATCACACTGGTGATTGGGAGACCAAATGTTAGTCTTAGCTGCATCATCTGCTATTTTGTGGTGTTTGCAATATCACATAAAACCTCTTTGAAGTTCTGCCTCCTTGTGTATAAATTGAGGATAACATTGTTAACCTCACGGGAATGTTACTGGGCATATGAGAGCAAAGTGTCTGCAAACCCTTGGTAAGCCACGCTTGTCCTGCCAGGATCAGCTGGAACCTATGAGAGCAGCAGCGGAGCAGAGCGACGAAGAACGTGGACTCCAGCTGTCCCTTCCATAACCAGCTCTCCAAATCTCAGTTCTTAAGCTGGGAAGGGGAGAACGCCAACTCTGCAGCCCCCAATAAGCAGGGGCCATTATCCGGATAAGCAGAACACCTTCATGTACGTCACACCCTCCTGTTACGTACAGGGCCTATAGCTACAGGATATAATTAGGATATAATCTTTAGGAACTAAGGGAAAAGTGGAATGAAGAAAGCCTAGACACAGTGCTAGAAGGCATCTCTCTTAAACCTCTTAGAAACTCCTGTCCTGTTTCTACTCCTTGACTCACACTAAAGACCTGGCCATCATGCTTCTCTGTGGTAATTCACTTGATAATGCCGTTGTCTGAACGCCATGTGTATGAACAGAAGTCTGATTCCATGTCTGACAGTGATCACGTGCAGGGCCAGCTCCTCAGGAACTCAACCTGTGCAGGGTCTCATCATCGGAAGGGCCCTGCACTTAGTTTAATGCTCTGCTGTCATCATTGTGAAATTCTTGATAATTTTTAATAAGGGGCTCTGCATTTTCACTTTCCATTGAAGGCTGCAAATCTTGTAGCTCGTCTGGATGATATAGTAATGACTTCAAAAATCTGGGGCTTGTGAGCCACCTGCATACAGCTAAGACGTAACATTTAACAATCTACCATGTGTGTAAATGAACAGTATGAATAGCTAATCCCACTGTATACCAAATCCTTAACAAAGGAGCAAGTGAAGCTTGGCATTTGCACCAGTGTTCAGGGCAAGTGGCATGGAATTTCTGAGGCTTCTCTAAACAGGTGCCTCCTGGGCACCTGGCAATCCGTCCAGGTGATATTGATTGGTCTTAGGTCATTTCCTTCCTGGCAATCACATGCTGCACCTGCCACCTCTGGAGAAGAATCACTAACAAAGGTGCATCACCACAAGCACATTCTTTCCTCTTCCCATATTCATCAAAGTGTTACATATTGTAACTCAAGACTTTCAGTTCAATTGGTAGATGGATACAGTTAGTGAAATTAAAATTAAGTTAGAAAACAATACTGTTTAAATATACTGTCCATAATTACATAATATCTTTTTTTCTCTATATATCCTAATTTGCTCCATTATGTCAGTGCTTTTTATCATGTCCATTTAGCTCTCATTCTTTATCTGAAGCCACAAGAAAGGCTAGATAGAAAAGGGCTCTGGTCTCTGCTCCCAGGAGGGGAGGTACTTTCAGGGCTCTCAGCGAAGGGCTGAGAGGGAAGGGCGGCTGGAGCTTACATCACACCAGTGACTTTTCAAGATGATTCATGCAGAACACCTGAAAGCCATTTTACGAGTAGTTTGGGACCTAGGTAAATAGGTATTATTGCCATTTAAAAACTCTTACACTAAAAAGAAAAACGTAATTACTTCTCTGAATTGATCCTGTGCTGAGGAGTAAGATGTTGGGAGTAGATGAATTTAAACATTTGGTTGTATACCTCCTTAACTTTTTTTTGGACACGTAAACTGGGTTGCTCAGTTTCTGTTCAAATATATTTGGCTTAAATGTAATTCTTATGAGAAACGGCAGTGATTCGGACTGGAAACACCACTTTTGCACTTACAGTTACTGTTTGCACAATGCCTTTCATTTGTATGATCCCAAACATTTAACAAACAAATGTAAGAAACATGTAAAAAACAATGCCAGGAAGGAGAAAGGAGGAGAAATGCAATGGGGAAAGCTTCAGTCCTGGGCACATACACAGTCTTGCAGAAGGAACTGCAAGTTCCTAGGAAAAGGAAATTTCCAGCCTCTACTTAAGAGCTGTGAATACTTTCATATTATTCTTTTCTCTAGGCTTCAAAATAGAAACAGGACTAGGAAAAACAACCGCTATGGTTTTACCTTCTAAAAATATTTTGAGTTCCAATAATTTGAAAAATCATAGCTTTTTAAAAAGTTTTTAATCAATGCCTCAAAAGCTAGTATTGGTGAGGCTTGCGCGGGCCTTCTGTGTTGAATTTCATTGTCACCATGAGTCACAAGTGACCACACTGTAAAACTCACCCCCAGTTTGCAGAAACCCCAGCTTACCTGAATATTGAGCTGCACCTTTTCCATGTCCACACCCAGGAATTTGGATTTGACATCGAAGATGCCTACATCTTCAGTAGATATGATATCAAATGTAACATTTTTAAACCTAGTGAAGAAAGGGACATTCACTCATCTGGAACAACAAATATATCCTTAAAGCTAAAACAAACTAATGGGATCCTGTTACTGTTCGCAGTGAACTGTATAACCCTAGGGAAAGTCTCCAAAGCCTCCCATCCTTTCCCTCGCCTGCTCACTAAAACGTCGGATGGCCTTTGTTGAGCTCTGGGACCCACGGAGCACCAAAGTAGGTGCTTTATTACGAAAGAAACCCAGAATATAGTGCTTGCTTTTAGAGAACATAAAATATAGCTGGAAAAATATGAAATTCACAGAATGTGAGAATTACATATTGACTTATACCACTGACAGGCCAGTTAAGTATTTCAGATGGTACGCTCTGCAGGAACTGAAAAGAGGAAAAAGGATTTTCTGAGTTGGTGGGTCAGGAGGGTTGGTGGGAGAAATGGACTAGAAGCCAGGCCCTGAAGGAAAGAAGGCGGGAGGAGTCAGAGAGGAGGAGTGGACCCGGCTTCCCCCAGACCAAGGACAAGGGAGTGATGGGGCCTAGGGCTCATGGCCCCTTTATTTTTTTATTTTTAAATTAAGTTCATTGGGGTGACTTTGGTTCATAAAATTATGTAGGTTTCAAGTGTACAGTTCTTTGATACATCATCTGTATGATGCATTGTGTGCCCACCACCCAAAGTCAGATCTTCCATCACCATACGTTTTACCCTGTTTACCCTTTACTACATCCCCCTCCCCTTTCCCTCTGGTAACCACCTACTGCTATCTGTGTCTGTGAGTTGTTGTTGTTGTCTTCTGTGTTCATCTGTTGCTCTCCAGGGCCCCTTTAAGATGGAGACCCCAATAGCACCCGGTGTGGGGTTGCAGAGGAGGGTTTCTCTCCTCCGCCCGGGAGCCCACTGCTGGAGTAGCTTGGGCCCAGGCATTGGCACACAGTCCATGGCTTTGAAATTGGAAAGGTACTATTTCTCAATTGTAAATAATCTCATCTATCAAGACCAAAAGGCAGCCTTTCTTCTCACTGCTATGCCTCCGTTCTTTCAGAGGGAGCAGGGGGTGTGCAAATCCAGACACACTGGACAGGCCGTGGGAAACATAATCTCTTGATCAGCCTTTCACACAACCCATGGCGCCAGGTGCACAAGGCCTGATGGGAAGACTAGGGATGACAGTACATGTACTTTCCCTATCATCTGTAATCAAGGGTAAGCCTTACCAAATGAAGCTCTCTCAAAGGCCACAGGAAGCCAAAGAAATGTGAGTCTGATTTTATGGGGGCAAAGGGAGGGTGGGTGTTCTGTGCAGATTCCGGGTCACACTCACTGGTTTGTCTGCAGGTCGTCTATGCCCAGCAGCACGCCCTTCTCGTGCAGCTTGGCGGCCGTGTACTTCACTGGCTTTGCTCTCTTCGCCCCCTTCAGTTCTCCTTTTCCGTCCATTTTAATTGACCTCCGAGAATTTCTAGCAAAATAAGAACAAACCGTGTGTCATCCTGATGTCAAACTCGGCCATTTCCAGCCTTGCAAGGTGCACACCACTGTTCAGACCTGGGTCTGTGGCACCGAGGGGGTAGCTTGCTGTTTTTGTGATAGCAGGTGACAATTTTCCCCACTCGGGAAAACCTCACTATGAACTGCTTAAGGGAAAGCTATTTTCAAAGTGACTGAAGTTTGAATTATAGACTAATATTTTTCATTAAGCTCACACTCTGCTTTTCCAGGCATATCAAACTAAGTAGCCATGTTGAGTCATTTTACAAGCAGCTTTGGTGCAATGACACGAACCATGTCCTCCTGAGTAGAGGCATCACTTGGATGGCTTTAGTTTGTGTAGCAAATACTACACACCCAGCGCTTGCTTCAAGTGCTTCATGAACATCGCCACACATTCACAAACTTAACATTTCCATGGTGCTTTGGAATAAAACTCCTATCTTATCTTACGTGCTCCTTCATTCAGCCTTCATACCAGTATTTGTGAGGCTGGCAATCACCTTAAAGGTGAGATGACCGAGGCTCCAGACAAGTTCATCGGACAGGTTCAAGATCATACAACATGAGAGAGAATCAGAACCCAAATGCAGCTCACTGACTGCAAAGCTTGTAAAAATGCCTTCAAGTTGTTTAGTCTGTAATTCAAACTGAAGTCTGAAAGTCTGTGATAAATATGTAAAGAAAACCTCTAGCATTTCTAAAACCTCTAATATTTCTACTGAATATATGAGCTTGACTTTTTCCTCTCAGGAATAAACTAATTTACAGGCCACAAGCAAATGAATGAAAACTCAGAACTAGTGGGGCCCATACAAATGTGGTTTAAACTTGGTTACTTCCCTTAGTCAAATCTTCTAAGGTTAATGCAATTGATTTTTTTTTTCATACAGCAACATTTCCTATTGTCAAGCTGACAACAGCGTTACATAAAAATATAGTATTATATATTTATAACGGTAATTAAAATTTGATTAGTATTGACCTTAGTCTAGTGATAAGAATAATTATAAGCAAATAGCACTCATTAAAGGTGACTATATTGCATATGAAAAATCTAATATCTATGCTAATGCGTAATAGAGAACTGCCAAATTTTGTCTTTTGTGCCAATAATGATTTTTTAAAACCACTAAGCAATTAGCAAATATCTGGTGTTATCTAACATTATAAACATTCAAAAATCAAGAGTAGCCTTTATTTTTTTTTTATAATAGTGCTTAAAAGAGACCTTTGACTAAAACAGACAAAAGGAATAATGAAAGTTCTTCACCAAGTGTTGAAGTTAAGCTACTTTAATTCTAGGTATGAAGTTATGCTGATGGGGAATTACAGAATTTCTAAATTCAGTCCTGACTTTTTAGTTCATGGTGGCAAATCCTAAAATTGAGATTCTAGTTTTTGATTATAAAATAAAGCCAAAAGAATCTTCCAAACTCAAACCAACAGCCCAGGGTTTTAAATGAATTGACATCCCATATAAAACATGCCATTGCAAATGAATAGATGACTTCAACTTACTTTATTTTCAAGTTGTCCAAGCAAGTCTTTATGTAAGTGTCATAGTAATTGACTTGATCTTCATAAAACGCTGCCTTCTTGTTAAGTGCTTTCAAGGTCTGCTGCAGTTTGGCCAACTCAGCTTTTCGAAGCTTACGATAGATTCTTTGATTTCGAATATCCTAGAACAACAAGTAAAGACTATAATACAAGATTTACTTATTTATTGTTGTTCAGTTGAGGATAGTTGTCCCCATTTCCCCCCCATTACTCTCCCTCTGCCCTACCCACCCCCACCTCCCACATTCAATCCCCCCTCATGAGATTTAAGCAGGCATGTGCTTTACAATCTTGCCAATCTGAGATAAGAAGAATATCAAGTACTAAATCACTATTTGTGACTATTAATTTTCTATTTATCTCAGTCACCTTATTTTTTATTATTTATTTTTTAAAAGATTTTACTTATTTATTTTTAGAGAGAGGGGAAGTGAGGGAGAAAAACATCAATGTGTGGTTGCCTCACTCATGCCCCCAACTGGGGACTTCACTTGCAACCCAGGCATGGGCCCTGACTGGGAATCGAACCAGTGACCCTTTGGTTTGCAGGCTGGCACTCAACCCACTGAGCCATATAAACTAGGGCTCAATCTCCTTATTTTAATCTCTCACACCCTTCCCTTTTCACTTCAGAACTGGCAAGTACCCTTATTTCACTTTAAGACGGTGGCTAAGGTTTATTTTTTTCTTTATGGAAAAGCAAAGAAGCAATTTTAGAATAACAATACACTTAATTTAAGAAAAAATAGTGTCTTAAAAAAGGGCACAAGGAAGACTTAGTAGGAGACAAGCAATTTCTTCAGGATATTTCATACATTTCATTTTGAAGAACAATTTACACTGAAAATGTTTGCATTTAATCACTGCATTCACTTTAGAAAAAGTAAAAATCAATACTCTTTTAAATTTGGGAACTATTCTCAAGATTTACAAAAACAACTGGGCACTCAAGACTGAAAGCATTCAACATTGATAACTATTTAACTGTTACTTGGATTTAAATAGAGTTCCTAGAGCGTACAGTTGTTCGAACTGCTTACAGCCTACAAAAGCTATGCTGCATTTAAACTTACATTTTTTTTGTTATTCTGCTTGGTAAATAATGAAAATATTTCATTTAAGAAAATGGTACCTGTTTAATGTTATTTTTCTGTTGTGGATGAATTAAAAACATTCCCCTAAGAATCTAAAGACAGACAGACAGACCCTTCTTAAGCAACAATTCTTTACTAACTAGAATCTTTTGGTGGATGCCTTCATGATAGCTGTTTTATTTTTTTAAGGTAAAATCATCATTTCCCTACTACATATTCCCAAAGAGATATATTTCCCAACCCAGAGTTACACAGAGAAATGCCACTTCCCTTGAGTTGTTGGGCTGAGAGGATGAGCCTACTGTTGGAACTGACCAGGACTTAACATGGAAGCATGAGGCCAAGGGCACTTCCCTCCAGGACGTAAGAAAATCAATTTTTTTCTGATTACTTAACTGCCCTTAACTTCCATACCCATTTTACTACTGTGTTTGGATAAAAAGAATGAAAGGTCCTTTGAACCCAAATAGCATTCGAAGCAAAATATTTCCTTATCCTTGGCAAACAGATCTCGGTCAGTTCCTGTGATGTTTCCTTGCACTAATTTGAGAGCTTTTTCTCAGGAAGTTTCTCCACTGCAAAGGGTGAGAAAACAGAAACTACCCTTTAAGTCAGAACTGCATTTAGGGGCAAATTCTCAGAGACAATGCGTTAGCATCTTAGTGGCAGGTCCTAAGAGCAACTGGGCAATGCAACTAACAACCCGAGAAAGTACTCTCCTGGAAGTGCCATTTTTAAAACCAGTAGATACTGCTTAAAGGTATAGAGAAAACCTGCGTGTTACATTTCCTGATCATTTGTTCTGGGGTGTGTCAGCTCCCACAGTGACTTGGGGGAATTGTGGTCATTCTCTATTAAGAGTCATCAACTGCTTTGACACCTTTAACAATCTGTGATATTGGCCATGGCATATACAAGTATGAATGCCTCGTGTCACCTCACAAATAGCCCGGAATGTGACCGGTGAATAGCAAATGTCTGCTAAGTAAAGAAAGAATATTATCTCCAAAAACCTTGGCAATCTCATTGAGAATGTCTTGGTATTTATTTTTAGATGACACGTGTCCCATCTGTTCCAATGTCCGAAGATTCCTCTGGATTTTCCTCTTCTTCTGCTCAAGGGGCAGCTGTGCATCTTCGACCATACATTGGCTATCCTTCATTTCTTCTGGAGTCTTGGAGTCTTTCATGGCTCGGCTCACCATGTCCGTGTCATGGTCCACTTCCTGAAAAGGGAATATCAAGATGTTGCTTTTTCTCTGACTCCCTAATCTCACAAACTTAGACCTGCACAAAGCAAGTTAGTGTCAAAATGGAAGGAGTCCTCAAACCACAGTCTAAGACCAGAATGTGTTCTTCATGGATTTTGAAGTAGGTCTTTGGGAAGGAATTATTTCATCTTCTCGAGAAACGTAGCGGTGGCGGCCGGCCTTTTGGGGGCAAATTCTAACTGCTACCTTAGTGCTAAGGCAACAGATCACCTTAGTAATGGACACAGTACAATGGATGACTGGTACTTGTAATTCCCTGGATGGAAGGCTTCGAGTGCCTGGATAGTCCAGGTGAAGAAATTAAAACTAGATTATCCATTAACACGTGTCCACGAGAACCCAGAATACCCTGAACTCAACTACTCTCTGACACATCAGCCGTATTCATGGAGATCCTTAAGCCGAAAAGGCAGTCAGAGACCTCTGCTTCGATGAGAAAATCATTCTCCAACTACTGTCTCTGAAAAACCTGCGGGGATTCTTTGAACCAAAGGGAATAAAAATACTCTAGTATGTAGTAAGTTCCCAAATAAATGATAAGTAAATGTATGAATGCAATTTGGATAGTTTGTTAAAACAAAACAAAACCCCAGTAACAAAAGGTCCAGTGATCTTATTTTATTGCGCTAGACAAGTGTTTGACACAACAGAAGTCTGAGGATCCAAATGTGAGACACACAACAGATGGGGCAACGTTATGGACAGAGGAGCCACTTGCCGGGTCAGCAGTAAACAGCAGCAGCAGCCAATGCTACCGAGCACTTAAATGTGCCAGATACTATTCACTGTCGTTTATTAACTCGTTTACTCCCGTCTGTGAACTGGGTGCTATTATTATTATTCCCATTTCACAGTTGAGGCAACTGAGGTGCAGAAATATTTCTACGTGCCTAGGATTACTAGGCAGGTACAGCTAGAAGGTAGAGAGCTATACTTGATCTTGAAGTCTGAAATATCAATAAGGACTAAAATTCTCATATTACATTAGTAGGATATTTTACCCACATTGTTTAAAACTATCCACACATGAACAAACATCAAATAATTTATTTAAAAATATTGTATATTTTTAAAATAAAAATTGTGACAATGATTTTTTTTGGTAACCAATTTAATTAAGAATAAGAAAAACTATGTGTACTTCTGTTAAGAAGTAACTAATTAGGTAATTTTGTTAACTTTTGTTTAGGGAGTAGCAATTATTGATACTTATAGCAATAACACTAAAATTAATTCAGAACATACTAAACAATGATGTATTTTAGAAGATGCTGATAAAGAGTTTAATGCAAGATTGTTATGAAACTTTAGTTACTTATAAGATACTTGCTTCTGGAACATTTGGAAAATGGTTTTAATGTGAGACACTTCTTTGTTTCTTCAAGTTAGCAAACATAAGATATGAAAGGTATTTTTCTACATCCTGTTGACCAGAACTATCTCTTAACTGACTTATCTGCCCACTCACTGACTGATAAAATTTATGATGAACATTCAGAAGCTTTCAAAGACCCAGGACTATCTTCCTAGTCCAGGACAAAATGGCATTCAGCCTAAATTCAATGCTGCATTTTCTGTTTCCTATTCATACTCCATATGGATTTTATACATTGCTGAACTCAGGTGGCCAGAGGAATAGATCAAGTTCCTTACTTCCAAACCATGTCAGATATAGTTGATCCAAGATAACAGTAAGCATTCGGCATGGAGACTAACAAAATGAACCCATAGTCATGGCATTTACTGGTTTACACTCCAAGACCAATTACCTGTTGTGTCGTTGCTGGTGTCTCCAAGATTTCTGTCAATGTGTTTCCTGGTTGGTTCCGGATCACATCGATTATCAGTTTTTTGGTCCTTACAAAACAGAGAAAGAAGAGGCAAATTTTCAGACCACAGTCCTAATGCATAAAAATCTGCTTCTCCTGAGGGAGTGTGCACATGCATACACAAAAATGAAGCTTCAAAGATAATCCCTTAAAATAACACAGTCTCGCAGAAATTCACCATGTCTGCTCTAAGGCTCTGGAAAGTTTGTGAATGCTTGATGGTCGAAGCCTGGGTTTTATACCCTTAATGTAGCAGGATTATACCATCAGTAACAGGAGCACAAATATGCCATAAGATTCCTTATCTAAATACTTCCCCTTCTTCTTAGACTGAGACTAATATTTTGACGAGCCAGAGGAAAAAGAGCTGCTGATTTGGCCTGCTACTGTAGAGGGTACAGGAATGTTATCTAATACCTCCCTTTCCTGACTTTAATAACTTTTAAACTTCTGAGCCTCTTTAATACATTACAAGACTTCAGCAGCCAGACCAAGTGGTAACTTTCCTGCTCTGAGAAAGTTCTGAAACAGTTTGAAGGCCAGTGCGAGCCCACGTCCAGGGGCAGCTTTGGAGACCTTGGCTGCCGGCCTACACAGCAGCTAGGAGATGGGTGTTGAAGAACCTCTGATCTGGTGGAGGAGCTAACAGGTTGGCTTGGGTCCTTGTCTTCAGGTGGTAGAGAAGGGAAGGGCTGCTCAGGAAAAAGTTAAGACAGGGAAGACTCCTCTGGATGTACTAAAACCATGTATTTTTCCATATATGTTCTTTAGGGTAATCAGCCACCCCTTCCTAATTTAAGATCACATTATATAACTATGTAAAAAGATTTTTACATAATATCCAATTGGTCAAGTTTTCTTCCTTTTATGGAAGTGGGGACAATATTACTGGATATAGCTTTCCTTTCAAATAAAGGAAACAAACAGAAGTTGCCTCAAGTTACAGACAGGTCTGTTCACTGTCTCAGGTTTCACTTGTATCGCAGGCCTGTTGTTGCATTTAACCTTGGTTCTTTCAAAGGCATTGTATGGTCTCCCTGGATGACGAATTCCTTCCTCAACTATAGCAGGAAATGTTCACGCAGCATGGAAGTTGCAAAATGAAAACAAAACATTTTGAAACGTTGTGTAGGGTATCAAGGCAACTGCTTGCAAACAGCAGGGGAAAGTCTGAAAGTTAATTCCAAAAATGTTATTTTTGAAAATAGGATAAAATCCAATAAACCGTCTGTAAACATCATTTTTCTCACTTCTTCCTTATTGCCAGTCTGTTGAGAAGAATGATCACAACCATCTTGTCTGGCCCATGACCCTTCGCTGCTGGGGATTTATGGGCTGTCTGGGAATGCGCAGACACACACTCTGCCAAGAGTCGAAGGTGGGCACCTTGCTAATTACAGCCGCGTGGGAGATGGCAGTGTTCCTGAGCTGCTGTGGCTTAGCAAGCCAAGTGTCGTTTCCTCCCGCATGACCCCTTCTCCAATCACCATTATAAATGTATTCAACAGGAACATCGAGTTAAAAATAAAAGCTCTGGATGATTTTAAAAGCCTGAAAACAGTGACTGTTTCTTATTTAAAATAATATTCTAGGAACTGCTAATGACATATGCTTCCAGGAAACTCCCAGCTCATCTCTTTAGAGACACTATCTGATGACCAAAATGACTGGGGTCACTCAAGCTTGCCCTGCCAGCCACAACCAATGTTTATCTGTTCAGGAGCTGCTGGAAGACACCCTACCTACACAGCCTCTTTCACTGAATTCTGCTCTAGGTCAGGCCTGCTGAATCCATGGCCAGAGCTCCACCCCAGACATCTTACACGGAAGTAACCATCCCGTTTCATGATGGGGAACCACTTCTTCCCGCTGCAGTAGGTCTAGGGGTTAAGAACACTGGGATCAGACACATCTGAGGTCAAACTGGGGCTCCTGCTGCTTACTAGTTGTGTGCGCTTATGCAGATTACATAATCCCTGTACTTGAAATTATATAATGGGGATCTGAGAACTGGTGCAAGGATCAGTTGGAACGATGTAGGTAAGGCCTTCATTAGGGTCTGACATGTGGTGAGCACTCACATGATCACTAAGGCTGTGCTGCCCCAAACGGCAGTCACTGGCCACAGCGGGCAACCGGGCCCTTGAGCTGCGGCTGGTCCAAACTGGGATGTGCTGTGTGAAAACCCAGTGGATTTTGAAGACTCCGGATGAAGAAAGAATGTACCATTCTTATTCATGTGAATGTACAGTGATTACATACTGAAACAACATTTTGGATATACTGGGTTAAGTAAAAATAGAACTTATTTCACCAGATTCTTTCTAAAATGTAGCTTCTAGGAATTTTAAAATTACTTCCATGGCTCACATTCAATTTCGTCTGGCGAGTGCAGCACTGGAACCTTCCGTTCTTAAAGGGAAGCTCGTTCCGAGAGGCTGGCCACCCACTGATGCCCACTCACAGGACCCGGTTAGTCACAGGACACCAGCATTAAGGGGACACCTTTGGGAAACATTCTAATCCCTGATTTCACGAATGAGGTGATGAGGACCTAAGAGGTTCAATGGTAACCAGGGTCACTCCATTTTCTGGAGTTGCAGGAAACAAGCTGCACACCCCTTTTCCACATCTTCCACACTTCGGAACCCGCAGAGAGTGCTAGAGCTCCGTCCCCATCCTCTCTTCCACCACCTTTCTTTTTTCCCAAGTGAACCCCCACCCCCAGCTCCTTCAGTTCCTCTTAACTGAGTTTAAAGAGAGTTCATAGTTCTGCTCACACTTCAGACCTCAAGACACGTCCCCCTCCACACCCCAATGCAAACACAATATTCTAGACATGGCCTGACCAGCATAAATCAACCGGTTAGAGTACTGGCCCCAGGACTTCAAACAATATGTAAGACAGGCTGATAAAGCCAAGGACTCTGCCGCCCTATCTGAATAGGGAGGGTAGTTAACTCTGAGGAAGAATTGGGGGCGGGGGAAAGAAAGAGAAAGAAATACACCAGGGAGTTTATTCCTCACAGCTGAGCTAAATCCTGCTGTCGGTAATCGAGATGCACGGGGCGTGTGTGAACTGGAGTGGGCCCTTCGGTTTGGCCATCCGTCCCACTCACACGGCGGGCGTCGGTCATTAGACTCCTACTGGCAGCATTCCTGAGCCCCCCTCCCCCACCATTAGCCTTCCAGTGTGCCCCAGGGTGAAAAGAAATTCGTGTTTGTGGGAGTGAAGGAATACTTTCCAGGTGCTTAAAATTCTAATAACATGATTACACATTTGAATCACCCTATATCAAATATCTCTTTAGCTATTTAGTTCTCATACCAGTTTGGACCAAAAGCAAGGAAATCTTTCAGTTGGGATGATGGATGCCTAAACTGAATCATGTGATGGAAAAAATTCCGAAGAGATGACAGCTTAAGCACCCAGGCAGCTAAGTATGATTAAAAACCATAAATATTGCCTTCTGCTTAAACATACATACTTTTGTAGAAAAAGAAGCTTAATAAAGGCCATAAGCATCACATATTTTAAGTTGAGTCACAAGTAATAATGAGATTTACAATTGTATGGCTCTTTCTAATTTATGTGTTAATGCATGACTTCATTTGCTCATCGTAGCCCTTCTCCCCTCGCCCCCATGTCTGTTTGATGGATGAGGTGACTTGCTCTGAGTCCTATGGCTAATAAGTGACAGATTGAGGTTGTGAATCCCAGCTCTTCCTAGGATTCCTCATCCAGGCTTTCCCCCTTATTCTTTTAGTATCACCATGGTTGGTAGTACTGACAAAATGGCAACCACCCAAACTGAGGCTCCCTCTTCTATGGACATACAGAAGGGCAACAGAAATAAAATGTTTCCTCCAATCCAGTTATGTGCCTTTATGTCCCTCACACCCATCAGTCATTCCTTTTCTTTGGCCTGGAAAGGTGCCCCAGCATCAGGTATGAGATAACTGCTCTGTTACCATTCTCATTATTTATTCTAAGATTCCCAAGAGTATGAAGACCAATGACCTTGCCCTTGTGATTGTAAAATCTTGTGATCAAGAGTGCATACCCTGGAAGATTCAAGATCTTCTGAGTTTGACTCTATGCTCCATTTACTAGCCACACTACCTAGAAAAGGGTTTTTGTCTGTTCTGGGCTTAGTTTCCTCCTAGGTAAAATACAGGTAATAACCTCTAGCTTGTGGAGTTGTTCAGCATATTAAATGACATAAATGTAATTGTATGTTATTATATTACATAAGCTATTATCTACATAGGACAGTACAGGGCACATAATAAGCACTGCATAGGTATTTGCTATCATTCTCATTTGCATCCTCATCTAATTAGTGAGAATTATGAAACTAGCAAGGAATTGGATTTACATGCATAAGGATTAACAATGCCTCGAATTCCGCTACTGTAGAGACCCCCAAGTAGCTGAGTTACTCCTTACTGGGAAACTAGCGATTTTCTAATAAACCATAAGGCAGATTTCTGAGAGTTAAAAACACAATTTATTTAACAAGGAAGCAAAATAGTTTTTTGATAGAGGAAAGCCAGGTGTATTCAGGTTCCAACTACTCTGCATTCCACAATTATCCATTTCATAGTAATTTCTGAAAGGCATTATTAGATTTTAGTTAAATTTGGTTCTCTAATGAAGAGTCTCAAAAGCTACATTGTATGTTTGAGTTAGGAATTTGGTTTATTAACTTGGAAAAAAGTCATCCCCATAAATCAGCATTTCAAGGTGTATACTAATGGCACATCAATGATATAGGATAAGAATGTAAAGCCTGTCAGTAGCTTGCTACTTGCTTCTTCTAATTCTAGACTTTAATCTCCTCACTCCAAAGGTAGAGACTCAGACTAGATGGTCTTCAAGTTCCCTGTCAATGACACACTTTATTATTATCTATTAGTAGCAAGCTTTCTAAGTGTATTCTAAAGTATAACGTACTTGGAAATAAGGCTTGCCTAACATCTGGAGCTAACTCCATTGACTCCTTGGGCAGTGCCCAAATTCCACTGTCGTGGACGGCTACTTGGTCTATCTTCACTTCAAGTTGCTGTTCACATTGGTCACTGGGCTACTTAGTGAAGGGCTCTGCCAACAGCAAGATCTCGAAGTGTGCCCAAAGGAAGGTGCCCTGGACCCCAGAAGTCTACGAAAGCAGTGAATTATCAGGGCTATTAAGACACTGGCCCAATAGCCTTTTTTGTATAAACAAAAGAGTTGATGTTACAATTCACATGGAATGGCAAGGAACCCCAAGTAGCCAAAAGAATCTTAAAGTGAAACCACTGGCTGGCTCTGCTTAGTATGGAGATTAAAGGGGTGGACTATTTGTTTCCAGCACACAGTGGGGGGCCTGGGATAGAACTGCCCTAGGGCTGGGGCAAGTAGGACAATGCCCAGATTTCCTTGGCTAAGACACATCACTGACACATGTGCCTGACTTTTCTGGTTTTGCTTTTAAAATGTGAATTCTAAAAATTCACAGAACCATGGAAACTCACATTCAGAAATAAGCATCAATACATGTGATATTTAAATTATTTAATATTTTAGACTACCCAAATGGTGATTTCCATTCATTAATGCAGACATTTGAGTTGACCGCATTTAGAAAAGGATGTTCAAATAACAGACAAAACCAATTACGAAAAAAATGTCTTCCCATTACTTGTAAGCACGAAGCTTATGAGATCATAGGACATTTGACCTAATTTAATTTGCATGGCAGAATCACACACACAATCTGCACTTCCCGTTAGCTTTATAATTGGCATCTGTGCGGAGGATTTTTTTCCCCCACTGCTCTGTTGTTCTGCCCTGTGTTCTTGCTCTGCAGTTACTTGGACTTGCCAATGGTGGTCTAAAGGAACTCCCCTCAACTCAATGAGGCCAAGGTTGTGTACACGTCCTGCACCTTGTTCTCTGTCCTACTGTTGAGCCGTGCTCTCCACCACCAGACCTCAGACCCCTGGAAGGCAGGAACTCGTCCTGGCTGGCTCTCTGCTGTATCCCTAGCATCAATCCCAGTGCTGTGGACACAGTGGGCACTTCAGTATTTGCTGTGTGAACACATAGAGCCTTAGATGATATAAGGATAAAATAAGCAAGCCTAATGGAAGCAGCACGTATCACAACATAGTACACTGTTTTTTGTGTGCGTTTTTTTGTTTGTTTGTTTGTTTGCTATGTTCTAAATATCTGGAAAAAAATGAACTGGAAATGAGTTCAGTCTGAACCATGTCAATGGCAGAACAGAAGCTCTTGTCACAAATGAAAGGAACCTTAGAACTCAGGACGTATAAGCTTGCAAGAAATGTGTGAAGTATTATTTAAAGACATATTTGTTCCTTTTGTCTCTATTTCCTACTTCCATCCTCCATCTCATCCCAATACACAACTGTTCTAATGTGCAAATACATATCCTTTTGCTTATGTAAGGTGTTAAAAATTGTATTGTTGGTGAGCAAGTGTTTTTGGTTTGCAATGTTTGAATTTATATTATTATCATGGATCTCATCCTTTCTTACTCTGTGTGTGAAGAACTGGTGTGGAATATCCATGAGGCCTTGATGGAAGAAATACTGTATTGATTAAAAATGTCAATGTTTCATTAAACTCTTTTGGGGGGGGAAGTAAGGTATAAAGTCAAAGCTGACAAACATACCCAGGCTTTAATAGGAAAGAAAGCCACTAAATTAGATGACAGCACTATGTCTTATGTGTGCTTTTACATTACCATTTTGTACTACCAATTAAATTTAGTTCAAAGTATTTCCTCACTAATCTTTTGACCACCCTGAAACAGATATTTACCTTGGGTTATCTAAAGACATTTTCAGACTGACTTAATCATTTCTTAAAGGAATCACATTACCACAATCACTATTATAATATTTAGTTTCCTCTTAAAATTTAAAGACTCTATTGTCCTTTCTTTGATAGGTAAACAATGTATTTAAATATGTAGACATTAAAAAATGAATTATTTGGGGGATCAGCCTTATTTGAATTTACATGGTCAAAGACGCATAATTGGGGGCTTGTGCCCTTCAAGCCCCAAACTTACTTTATCATGAGGCTTTGGCCATCCAAACCTTCACCATCCCCTAAGTCGTACTTGCTTGTCAAGGAAAGGGAAATCTCAGTCTTTGAGAGCAGATTTAGTGTGTTTGCCTTGTTAGGGTCATTGGGGTCGACAGCTCCTTCCCCTGTAGGAAAAAAGAACATTGTCATTCCCCCAATTCACCCGCTGTGATGGTGCGTGAACCATGTGAGATGAAGGCTCTAAGGGGGAGACAGGCTCAGTGGTTGGGCAGGAGCTCATGGCCTTCATAGAAAACCACATCCAATACCCTTAATGTGGCTTTTAAAAATCTTTGATTTTAAGTTAAAATAACATGGGACATAGATATTCAACATATGAAAAGATTACTAAGAGAGAGAACAGTTAATAAACTCCTTAGAGAACATGGCAAGGAATTTCTAATTAACTTGACTCTTTCTTTATGGTATAGGTTGATAAATCCTTTTTTGGAGGTATCTAGAGCTCACTCTCAAGAATATCCAAATGTTTTATAATCTAGGACACTACGAATTATAGAACCTTTAGTGTAGTATACTTATTATGCTTTACATAAGCTTAGGTATTAAATGCTAAAAAATTTTTGATCTAGGATAGGAAAACCAACCAACCAACCAAACTACTGAATACAAGCCAGAGTGTAAGTAGAAGGATACGCTCTTACCAAGAAAAGATTCCACGTTAGGTACTTCCCCCAGCAATTCCAACAGTTCGTTCAGTAAGTCATTTTTGTCAGGTGCGATTGCATCCTGGTGTTCCAACAGGAGCTTTGTGTAAAGAGCAGCACACACACACAAAGACAAAAGTAATTCTCAACCGATACCATATTTACAGTTCCATATCCAGTTTCTCATGATAAATTTATTCTGATAGTGTTTGAATCTTAAATACAAGCCCGACATTTATTAAAATTAGAGATCACAGAGAGACACATTTTTTTTACATTAGAGGAAAATGCCTACTTTTTGTCAAGAAATGGTAGCTTTGTGAAAGGTGCTCATAAACCCACTTTTAGCAAGATTGTGCAAGTCCCCCTCAGTAGCAGGCTTCTCCCTCCTGCCCCCAGTGCTCCGCTCTGCCTCCACAGAAAATGCCAAGGCTGGGGGAAGACTCTAAAGCGGGTCAGGTTGGGTAACTCTTGCAGCCAACTGGAAGGGCATTTCCATATCTCTTCAGAGAAAAACTATGCAGTAATCAAATACTACAGCTATTTTTAAAAATCACCACTATTAGCTACTTTAGTCTGAATGGCACAAGGGTAGGGATGGTAGAAATGCCCATCTGGTTTCTTGGCTTGAGACCTAGAGCTGGTTCTCCCTCTCACTGTCTCCTCAAAAGATTAAAAGTGAGTAACACTGCTGGGGTGTTCGCCCGATCTTAGAGGAAGCATTCTTAACTTCGGTGCAGCAGCAGCTTTGGAGGGAAAACTGTGAAGAACACGTCTGTGCTCATTCGCATTTAGAATTAAATTAAAACCATGTTTCCAAAATATGGGACTAATACCCCTAGTGATAAGAAACACATATAATTTTAGTTGTTTTGCATCACTATCTTACAAAACTCTCAAATAATAATGATAAAATTCATTTTTTCCATTGTCAATCTGTTTTTTGAAAAGCTGTACTTAGATACACCATATCTTGCTGTGCATAATGCGCACCCATGATTTTGGCCCAAACTTTCAGGGAAAAAAAACTTTCATTTTAATTTTTTAATTCATTCATTCATTCATTCATTCATTTATATTTAGATACTTGTTTTTTGTATTGTAAAGGAACTGTACCGTAATACAGATTACGGTACAAGAAATTTGGTACAAACAGAACCGATGATTGTATTCCAGGGTATTATTGTGCATACAGGTATCATTATTGCTTCCTAGAGTTACACTCTTAATGCATAAGCATAAATAAAAGAATTAAAAACATATAGATACAGAATTAGTACTACCCATATACAATGAGCATTCTTATTTTTCCCTCAAAAATGTGGGCAAAAAAGTGCACATTATACATGGCAAAATATAGTAATTAACATACCATTAAATGCACTCAGTTAAAATGTTTGATGAAGTCATTTTTAGTATATTCAAAGACTTGTGCAACCACCACCACTCTCTAATTTCAGAACATTTTCATCACTCTAAAAGGAGCTGTACTCATTAGCAGTCACTTCCCCATTACTTCTTCCTTGTAGACCCTGGAAACCACTAATCTAATGTCTGTCTCTGTAGAGTTAGCTGTCCTGGATGCTGCGTGTGAATGGCATCATACAATTTGCAGCCTTTTGGACTGGCTTCTTTCACTGAGCATGATGATTTCAAGGTTCATCCATGTTGTAGCATAAATCAGTACTTCATTCCTCTTTTTTGCCAAATAGTATTCCATTATACAGTGATATCACACTTTATTCCTTCATCTGTTGACTGTCATTTGTTTCTACTTTTTGGCTATTATGAATAATAATGTTATGAACACTCATGTCCAAGTTTTTGTGTGAGCATATGTTTTCATTTTTCTTGAGTCCATATCTACGAGTGGAATTGCTGCATTACATGGTAACTCCATGTTTAATGTTTGGGAATTGTCGAACTGATTTCCAAAGTGGCTGTACCATTTTACATTTCTACCAGCAGTAGATGAGAGTTTCAATTATTCCACCTCCTTGCCAACATTTGTTATTACTCGACTTTTTATTCTAGCCATCCCAGTGGGTGTGAAGTTGATTATCTCACTGTGGTTTTGATTCATGTTCTCTGATGACTAATGATGTTGAGCATCTTTTCAAGTGCTTATTGGCCGTTACTACAGGCACTCCTCAGAAATATCTGGGTTCAGTTCCAGACCACAGCAACAAAGGCAGTACTACAATAAAGTGAGTCATAATCTTTTCGCTGGTGGAGAATCTTGCCCTCAGTTTGTAAAAAATGCAACATCTGTGAAGTGTAACAAAACAAGGTATGCCTGTCTGTCTTCCTTAGAGAAATCTGTATTCAGATCATTTGCCCATTAAAAATTTTTATTTTTAATTATAGCAAAATACATGTAAAATCTACTGTCTTAACTATTTCTAAGTGTAGAGTTCAGTAGTGTTAAGTACATTTAGATTGTTGTGTAACTGAGCTCCATAATGCTTTCATCTGCAAAACTGAAACTCTATACATTAAACAACTCCCTGTTCTACCATTCTATTTTTCTCTCACTGAATTTGACTATTCTAGCTATCTCATATAATTGGAATCATATAGCATTTGTTTTCCTGCGACGGGCTTATTTTACTTACCATAATATTCTCATGGCTCTTCCATGTTGTAGCATGTATGAGAATTTCCTTCCTGTTGAAGGCTGCATAATATTCCATTGTATGTATACATCACATTTTGTTTACCCACTCATCCATCGATGGACAGTTGGGTTGCTTCTTCTTACCTCTTGGCTACTCTATAAGGCTACTATGAACATGTGTGTACAAACATCTCTTCGACTCTGTTTTCAATTCTTTTGAGTAAATACCCAGAAATGGAATTGCTGGATCATACAGTAATTCTGTTTTTAATTTCTTTAGGCACTACCATACTGTTTCCTATAGCAGCTGTACCATTTTACATTCCCACCAATAGTGTAAAAGGTTTCCAATTTCTCTACATTTTTGCCAACATGAATTTTCTATTTTTTTTTTTGATAGTAGGCACCATAATAGGCATGAGGTGGTATCTCATTGTGGGCCTTTTCCCTCCAAATCAAATGGTAGATTCATTGGCTGTCTCTGTTAACACAAGGCAACATCACTGTGGTTTTCTTTTGAATTTCCCTAGTTATTAGTGATGTTGAGCATCTTTTATGTGCTTGTCAGCCATTTGTATATTTTCTTTGGAGAAATGTCTATTTAAGTCCTTAGCTCAGCAATTTTCAATCATTTTCATCTCATGGCACAGATAAACTAATTACTAAAATTTTGTGGAACACCAAAAATATATATATATTTTTTGCCATTTTGACAAAAAATAGGTCTAATTTTGATTCATTCATACTGGATGGATATTGTTGTGTTGGCTGTTGTAATTTTTTAAGTTGACAACCTAATTTTCCCTTTGACAAGGGAAAAGAGATAAGCGCCCCTGACTGAATAGTCAGGATTGCACGTTTTAAAAATTCTTGTGGTTGAAAATTGTTGCCTTAGCTCATTTTTTAATTGGGCTGGAGGCTGAGTTGTAGGTTTTCTTTGTGTATTCTGGATATTCTGGAAACAAGTCCTTTATCAGATACGTTATTTGCAATTATTTTCTCTCATTGCCTTGGCTGTATTTTCAATTTCTTGATGGCACTGTTTACAGTATAAAAGTGTTTAATTTGATGAGGTCCAGTTTACCTATGTTTTTTCTTTTGCTGATTGTGCATTTGGTGTCATAACTAAGAAACCATTGCCTAATCCAAGGTCACAAGGACCTACTACATTTTCTTCTAAGAGTTTTATGCTTTCAGTTCTTACTTCTAGGTCTCTGATTTATTTTGAGTTCATTTGGAGTAGGGTTGGAGAAAGGGGTCCAATTTCATTCTTGGCATGTGGATTTCCAGTTGCCCCAGCACCATTGGTTGAAAAGACTATCATTTTCCCACTAAACTGTTTTGGTCCCTTGTTGAAAAAATAATTGACCATAAATTTGAAGGTTTATGTCTCAACTCTCAGTTCTAGTCCACTGATAGGTATGTCTATCCTTACGCTAGTACCACACTACCTTGATTACTTCCTTTTCCAATGTCTTTTAATCTTTAAGATTAGTGAGGAGAGAATATCTCTTTTATGCTGAGCTTTTCTTAACATTTCCTGACACTTGCTAATTGGGTTTTTAAGAAAGGGAGAGGAGGTCTCAAGATGCATAGCTTCAAGGAAGTAACTATATTGAACCCTTCAGTTTTCATTGCATTGATTTACTTTTAAAGTTTCTATATATTGCAAGGCATGACAGTTTTTCCACTACAGTTAGAGGTATTTTGTTTTAAAGCAAAGATATGTACTTTTTTAAAATAAAAAGGTGAGTTAATTTAAAGGAAGATATTATATAAGTAATAGAGGTAATATAAAGACATAATGAAATCTGGAAGGGTTGTATATAGGGTATTTTGGGGGGGGGAGGTAAGTTAGAGACAAGAACAAAACAAGGAAGATGGATAAATTTATGTTCTTGTTCTCTGACGAGGCAGGACAGGTGATTTGGCTGCTGTCTCTGGAAAGGGATGGCCAGCTTCTGCCCTCTATTCTGACAATTACAGAACATAAAAATTGCCTGAAAATATCTCCTTAAAGAGTCTATTTTGAGGTTCTACATATTCCTTAGAGAATAAGGGACAAGCATGTGGCCACAGGCTTGGCATGTCACACTGCTGCGTGCCTGTGTCTGCACCGTGGACACTTCCTTACTAGCGACAGACGGTAAACAGGATGGTCTTTCTCTGAAATGACATTACTCCCACGGCATTACATCTGCTTCCAACCCAACACATGAAGGAATTCCAAACCTGCCACAAGCTCTGTTTCCCAGCATTGGATTCTGTTTTCAATTTTTGGTCACAAAAGGAACAGACTATTTCAACTCAAAGAGTAACAGTCTAAATTAATACAATAACACTTCCTCCCTACCGTCCTTGGGAAAGCAGCTCTCATTCTAAAAGAGAACTCTCAACGCTTCTTCTGGATGAGGGTACTGCCATCAGCGAGTGTGCAGATACCACGTGGGCACTTTCTCCGAGATGGATGATATACCGTAGAAACAAACAAATGGGCTGCTGCTCAAATAGGAATAAGTCTACACATTCATTAGAAAGTTACTTTTGCAAATGCTACATTGCTGGACATGGACCTGCTTTCTTTGTGATTTTGGGTGTTTGTACATAGAGAAATGCAGTATAGCCTCTTCATTTAATCAACTAACTCACTCCTTCAGCGGGGCATTCACACCTGCCTTTGTTTAAGGTCACTCGCAATGTTTATGGGGAGCTTGTTGAAATGTGGAGGGGGTTCCCTGTTCTAAATCTGAAAGAGGGAAGAACTAGATCCAATCTTTCTTCCAAACCTGTAGTCGCATTTTAGTTTCTTAGAAGAGCTTAAAAACAAAGACTGAAATTTTGAGCTGCCCATGTAGCGAATTGTTAGTATATCTCATTTAATGGAAGCCGGGCTAGTACTTCCAAGAAGTGTGTATTGGTTACATTTTCCTTCTAGTTGTGTGTACCATCGAAAGTCGGGTATATCCTTAACCAGGGCTTCTTGACCTGTAGTGCGTATCTGAACTGCCTGGGACCTTGTTAGAATGCTGGTTCTGACTTGGAATGTTTGGGGTACACATTTCAAACACATCTCGAGGACTTGGCTTAGAGTGGTAAGGAAAGTCCAAAACTACTCTCAAAAAAGTTACCTTTTAAGAACATAGATTTTTCAGGAAATAAGACCCAACAGGTCTTAAAACAAAACAAGACAAAACCCCAACCCCCAACCAAACCCTCTCAATGTTTAGCCTCTCTTTTTACTTAAATTGACTAAAAAGCCATCTAAGGCTTCTCAAGGCCAAGCAAACTGCCCTGCCCCCAGCAGGCACTTAAAACACACTAAGGGCGGATGATGGTGACATCTGCATAAGAAACAGATGGAGACATTACAGCACAGACTGAGACTCCCATTTCTAAGAAGTGAGGGTTCTCAGAACAATAGAAGTGATTCTTTGTGAGCGGCTCTTGTTGAGTGGGGGTGTCTTCTCCTCCCTAACTTTAAACCATTTGTTTGTTTCCTCTTTATGTCCAAACATTAGGATAGAGAAAACATTCTCATTTTCCCAGGAAATTACTGGAAAAGCTGAAGGAATTTCTGAAAGGGAGAGACACAGTGTGTGAGGGATCAGGCAGAGTGACCTTGGTGGGTATGGACATGCCAGGGCCTGTCCCCACTCAGGGCTTAAGCTGCACATCCACAGTCTGATTTTACAAATAGATCATGGAAAAAGTAAACTTTTCTTGTTTGGGAGAAGGAGGTTTACTAATGCATGAGTCAGGGAATAATTAATCAAGGGTTTCTTTAGAATTAAGTATGTGAGCGTGGGCACATGCTTACAAGCAAGCCCTGTAGAGAGACTAAGCATTTTCAAGAAACATATTGAACCGTGGGTCCATTGCTAAGAGCCTTTTCTAACCCCACTTACTGAGTGTGTGCTGATGATTTCTTCAATTGAAATATAAATCACTGGTTTGCTGACTGTCACCACATCTGTGTATTTATCCATATTAAACTTTTCTTCTGGCTCAGGGACATCACACGCTTCTTTGAAATATTTCCTAACAAAGAAAAAAAAGTCTTAAGATAGTCAAATTCCACAAGTTAAACAGCTTCATAAATAGTGAGGAAGTCTTGAATGATGGCTAGTTCTTTGTTCTCTACCCGAAACCCTGGGGAAAGTTGTCATATCTCCCAGGCTGGCTCCTGACTGTGGAAGCTGAGTCCATGTTTCTGGATATTAAACCCAGCTCCTCACAAAGGAATGGAGACAGCAGTAAGAGTCCTGTGAGTGACTCAACATAATAAAATTATGGGCAGGTCATTGAAAGAATATATTATTTTTTTAAATAGATTTATTTATTTTTAGAGAGGAAGGGAGGGAGAAAGAAAGAGAGAGAAACATCAATATGTGGTTGCCTCTCACATGCCCCCTATGGGGGACCTGTAGGCATGTGCCCTGGCATATGCCCTGACTGGGAATTGAACCAGTGACCCTTTGCTTCGCAGGCCGGCCCTCAATCCACTGATCTACACCAGCCAGGGCAAGAATATATTATTTTTAAATGGCCCCTGGAATTTAAACAAAAATGTCAAGACTGATATTCCCTGCTCTAGGATCAAGACTTTCTAGAGAAAACAATACCCCCCAGTCCCACAAAATAAAATAAAAATAAAATAAAAAATTAATCGAATTTGTTACTTTAAATGGTACGAGGTCCTGGGCCTTCAACACTCTAACAGCCCTTCAGAGCTTCTGTTACCAATTTGACAAAAATTTGAGTTAAGCCTATTCTACTCTTAGTTGATCCAAGCCACGGTTGTGGCTGATGGAGGTCCTATTCAGCACAGACACACAGATGTGCACAATGCCCCACTGCTCCAGAAGCCAGACTCTACAATATCTGCTACCGTGAGCTACAGCAAGTTTAGACAGACAGACTGGGAAAGCCAGGAGTGCTGAGATCATGGTTTAGGAGGGATCCTTTGCCCAGGTGGAGTAGCTATTCCATTCTATAAAGCTGTAAATGCTTAATGTGCCTCAGACAACCCCTGGTATATCTCCTCAGGGTACCCAAGGCTTATACACAAGAAATGACCTCTACCTTCCCACCCCAAGGCTGGCAGCCACGTTGGCCTGGGGTAGGAGCATGTTCCCATGTGACAACTGGTCTTCTGTACTTTTTCGGCTACAATTTTTCATGGTTGCTGAGGTGCACAAAAGATAAATGTTAGTGAAAGAGGGGAAAAAAGGATGAATTTAAGAGGAGATGAGGGGAGGCTTTTGGTTCTTTTTAAATGGAGACTTGAGAACACAGATGGTTGATAGGAATAATCTGAGAAAAAAAGAAGTAAAGGGAGGATGTAATAGCAGATAACGATGTGCCAGGAAATGGATATCACATTTTTAGTCAGCGAGAAGACCTAAAATTAGCAGCTTGAGCAATCAAAACTTCCTGTGGTAAGGGGATTTGGAGGATTTTTTTTTCAAAAGAGGCCAAAAGTTCCAAATAGAGATTAATAATCACAAACTCTCTGTCAGTAGATAAATCACTAATCCAGAATACAACTGAAGAATGAGAAATTATCATTTTTTAAGTGAGGAGTGAAAGAGGCCACATTTATGTTACATTTCTATGACCCACTGACTGAATGGCAGACAAGTGAGAAAGTGAAGGCCAAGGTGAACGTGCTTCCTCAGAGAGCTTTGGGGTGAGTACATCTTCCAGCTACACTCACTCCTTTCGTGTCGCTGTGGAATACATGCTTTGGAAATGCATCGAAAGTCAGTAGACTTAAGTCTTACGTGATTAATTAGGAAAGGCTGGAGAGTGGAACAGAACACACCACACACATATTCCTCAACAAATACAAAAGCTGGATCTTCCCAGCTTTTCAAAACCAACCACTCAGTTTCCTGCTTATTGTTCAATGTACATAGGCAAGTTTCTCCTGATTGCACAAGTTCTTAAAAACAAACAAAACCCTTAAGTTCAAAAACGCAAAAATCAGCTATCTTGATATTTAATTCTCAGTACTGTAAGCTGCAGCATACCACCAAGAGCGAACACTTCATTTCATCGACAGCAGCCGCCATACATATGGGGATGATTATATGTAACAGGGGTTCCAGGGGTGGGATGGCAGCAGCAGAGAGAAGTGACCCCGCCTGCTCGTCCCTCTGTCCTCTTTCACCCCCAGCGCCCACTCACAGAAGGGCATGCAGCCACCTGAGGTTTCTGTCCCCCAGCTCCGGCTCTGAACAAGAACACACATTGGAGAAACTTGCAAGTTTCTCCAAAAGTAATGACCCCTCTCACCTGAACTTCTGATACGTGTCTGATAGATAATTGTTTGTAGATGCGAGATGCTCGTTTTCTCCTTCAAACAGCTTGTTGGAGGCTGCATGCTGAAGGACCTTGGCCACCGTTCCCAAGTTTCTCCTCTGGTCAGAATTTATCTGGCCACCAGCTGTCATGTCGATGATATCAAAGCCGTCTGGAGCTACGATAGCTGGGTTCATGTACCGGTAGTACAGGAGGTTCCCAACAATCTGGAGTGATGCAGAAGACTATTTTTAAGAGAGAACACTCAAGGGTTTGGGTTTTTTTCCTAAAGTAGTTGAAGGTAGTGAATATAAGCACATGTTACTAATACAGTCACACATTACTAATATAGTTAAAAAATATTTCTTTTGGTGAAAAATAGGCTATTGCTCCCTGATCTAATATAAAGAACCTCTATAATGTGTAATGTCTCTAAATTAACCTCAGCATAATCAATAATCTTGACAGCCATTAGAAATAGATTTGTAGCTTATTATAAATAGCCATAGAAGGTGAAGAAAATCTTACAAAATGGTGTTTTGGTAATTCTGGATCATAACCCGTGAGATTACCCTTGAAAATCTACCTTTAATAGCTCATCTTCTGTTGCATCGGGAAATTTCTCATGGATGGAATTCTTCAGTACTTTGGCTATATACCTCAATCCATAACTGCATGTAAAACAGATAACGAAAGAAAGTAATGGAAAAAGCTAAGTAAGAAAGAAGCAGACATCAATTGTTCTAGTCAACTAAAGCTGAGCATTTTCCTAAAAATTCAACAAAAAATGAGATGGTAAAAGAATCACAGGACTTCCATGGATGATAGTAACTGGGTATTGGTTTGTATTGTTTCCCTCTTTGGAAGATAGTTATGAATTTAAAATGCAAGTATAGGTGAATGTTTAAATAGTACAATAAATACAATACGAGAGAAAATCCCTATCTTCACTCCTGGGGTTTATTTTAAGCATTTTTTCAAGAACTTGCAGCAAAGAATGCTGAAGTGCTGCACATAGCACTCACGGCAGTAGGTCAAGGGAGGAGATGATGGAGTTCAGGACTTTGTCGGTGACACTTCGTAGGCTCTCATTGGATGCGTCCAGTTTACTTTTCACTTCTGGGTAGGTTAGAGCTTGTTCTTCGGTCACATCATAAGGCAGATTGCTGAAAACACAACAAGGGCTTTTAATTTTATGGGGCTTAGGTACATGCAGTTCTATCCTTGCCACGTTGGTTCTACAGTCAAGCTTTGTGCAGTGATCTGGACTTTGCCCACTGACTCCAGTGACAAAATGTTTGCTAAGTGAGGGGAGGCCTCACATGTCCAGACAGTCCTCTTCTGCCAGTGGAGCGGGGGCGGGGGGGGGGGGCGCTCCAGGCTCTCCCTCTGAGCTCTCCTGGCAAAGTGACAGGCAGACCCAGGTAACGCAGACCCAGCTAACTCTCTTTCTCTCCTGCCCCCTTTTAAAAAATTATAAAAAGCAGTATGTTCTTTACAGTAAAAATTGCATATAAGCCAACAAGAGAAAATATCAATTTACAGACAACCACTTTTCATATCTTAGTCCATAGCTTTCTTGGTCCTCCTTCTATGCCTGTGTGGATGTGGGCCTCATGAGTATATATAATGCAGTTCACATATACACACCCCATACAGATCCCACGTGTGAGTGTGTGTTTGCACAAGCATTTCTTTTGAAAGAAAATGAGTTAACAGTACTTCACTGCAACTGAGACTAAATTGTGAACACTTTCTTCATGCCAATAAATACATTTCTATACTAAGATTTTAAATAGTTACTTACTACTCTATTATGTGCTTCACAAATACTTATTTAGCAAATTCCCCAAAGCTAAATATTTTGACTTTGCCCAACTTTTGCTATTTTAGGGTTGTGACATCCATGAAGGTCTCTGTGCGCATCTGAATGATTTCACAAGGCTTCCTTCGACTGGAAATAAAAACCTGGGATTGCTCAGATCTACAAGCCACCACTCAGAATGAGCCAATCCCACCTGGCTTGTTGATGCTTACGCATTCAAGTTATTCACTTCGTAAATCTAAACATGTGTGTATATCCAGTGAAGAGACAGTGGGTACCATTTCTAGGTCTAGTTTAGAAACACACACAGAATAACCAGGGGGGAGAATTATAGAAGTTGTGGCTTTGGAGATCAACTGGCACTGAAATCTGACAATATCATGCACTATCAAGATGAGCAGTAGCCCACAGACGTGACTTGCACGGCATGTTCAAGTAGCAATTTTAGCTACAAGAATATTTAAAACATGCAAGGAATGCCTGACTGTTTAGGCAGGGGCACTGACCTCTTTTTCCTTAGATGGTCAAATAAAAAAAAATGACAACAGCCAACACAGCAATAGCCATCTGGTGTGAGTGAATCAAAAATAAATCTATTTTTTTGTCAGATCAGCAAAAAATATGTTTTTGGTGTGACAAAGAATTTTAGTCATTAGTTTATGTGTGCCATGAGGTGAAAAAGGTTGAACATCACTGTATTAAAGGGAAGTAATGTCTTGGATTGAAGTGGAATTCAGTCAATTTTGTTCTTTTAACAGAGCTCAACAGTTTAAGGATATATATATATATATATATATATATATATATATATATGTTATACAGGTAAAAATGATCATAAACCATGATTGAAAAGCAACGTTGTCTAGGCTTTATTACCTGGCTTCTCCAGTCTGTGTTTCTAGTTGGTTCACCCAAGCCTTGTACACCTCGACAGGGTTTGTGTTGATGACCAGGGACTTGTCGTCGATGATCTCTTTCACCACTGGAGCCAGGAGCTGGCGCAGTGTGTTCTGTCCACGGGCACCTCTGTTGAAGCTGACGACCATCTTGATGACAGTAGGGTTCCCGGTAACGATGTCCTGCACCTGGTCCACCTTCGATCTAAAAAGGGCCCAGACCAAAACAAAATGGTTTGCCTCTGTGGATAGTTTTAAACAGTGTATATTCTCTCTGGCAGGCAAGGGCTTCGTGGGGCTATATTCTTCTTCACTGAAGATCAAAGATGGTGTGATTTAAAAGGAAGCTATCATTTGTAAGATGAGTGCTTCTTATTTGAGAATTTATGGATTTAAAAAATAGGTTCTCAGCCTTAGTTTAAATCTAGAAGACAAGACTGAACTGAAAATGGACCAAGGCTAGTATAGTAACACCGGGTGACACTGTGTAAGTATTGTGCCCCCTCTAGTTACTGCATTTCAAAAATAACTTTCTTGGTTGAATGCACTATTGCCATGTCTTCATGTCCACTCAGATTCTCTGCAGTGGGACTTGTGGCTACACCTGGCTGGGAGAACTCTTAACTTCCGATTGCTGACTGCTCCAACCTTCCCTCTCGCCTCCCTTTCATGTCCGTGCAACCTCTCACCCTCCTCCCACCTGACCTCTCTCTCCCTTTTCTACCTGCTTTCCCTTCAGGGTCTGAGAGTGCCATTATTAAGATAATAGCACTTTTGCTGTTGCTCCTTCTCACCTTTGAATTGTTTTTCTTCACTTTCTACACACTCTCTCTGCAGACCTCACTCACATGCACAGCTTCATTTACAGTCTCTCTGGAACCTGTCATTCGATCTCAGTGTCTAATCCCTGTCTCTTTCCCGGGAGTTAGTCTTGAATTTCCAGTTTCCTGCTGGACATTTTCACCTACATGTTCTGCTTAGTGTGTTAAAAATACAAACTCCATTTGTCCTTCTCATTCCTACATTTCTCTAACCTGTGCCTCTCTAATTCATCCTGTTCATACACAGCCAGCAGGTCAATCTAAAAACCCAATGTGGGTATGTCCATATACCCTTCCCCAAAACCCTCACAGCTTCTCAGGAAGGAAAAAAGAGCCTCAGCACTTGGGCCTGTGCTCACTGTCTTCCATGATCTGGCTTAACCTATCGTTCCAGCTTCATTTCCTGGTAGTGGCTAATTGAATCATATCCCGGCTAATCTACTTCTTTTTCTTGTACCTTGGCCCATGCAATTTCTTTCACCACTGGGCCTTATTTCCCCTTTCCATTTGTTTTTATAAAACTATAGATATTCTTCAAGGTTTCGGGCCAACTGCCTCCTCTTCCATAAAATCTCTATCAATTGACCTAATTAGAACTTTTCTTACCATTCCTGAGATCAGATACACTGTGCGTGTCACTCATTTAGTTCTTACCTTATTCCTCTGTATAGCACACTGTTTCTCATGAACATTCTTTGTCACCCTGAGGGCAGAGGCACCTGGCTAGCGTGCTTCAGGGACCCACAGAAACTAGGCTAGCTGCAGGCGTCAGAAAGTCAGAAAGGCAGATAAGGTCCACCTAGTAGCCTAAGGACATTTCTCACTTTTCCCCCATTGATTATAGCTAATACAAATTTTTAACATTAACTGAGTGAGAAAACAAATGTGAAAAAATAAGCTTAAGTTTCACTAAGAGGGGAAGACTATTTAGCAGTGATCCTTATCCTCAACCATTTATGGCTTTCTTACAGAATTTTGATTAAGTTAAATTTTCATATTAACTTACTTAATTCAGCATTACAAAAGCTATAATTGGGGGAAGTTGTATCTGAGTATATCAAGAATGATGTAGAAATTGTCAACAAATTTGATATATTTTAATAGGTATAAATAACATAAGAATCATTTACAATTACTTTTGGTAAATCATAGATAGCCACCACTAACAAAAGAATCTGTTCATTGGGATTTTTTACATGTGTGTTTCTATACATACTTTACTTCTTCCTCCAGAGCAGTTTTAAAAAGCTTGAGGAGTAGATATTCTTCTCGCTGATTGGAAGCATAATTGTATAGTGTGAAAATAACAGTATCCATAAATTTAGTAGACTTGTTCTGTGGCATCTGAAAAATCAGCTTAGCCAGGTATGAAGGATTGGTCTAAAACAAAAAAAAAAAAAGGAGAGAAGGAAAAAACCCAAAAAAAGTATATTTAAATATTGTTAAATCAGAGAAGAGTACCCAGTTCTTTGTCAATGACTGGATATGTATCCAGCAAACAGAAGAGTCTATGGCACAAAATAAGACTTTAAAGGGCATCAGTATATCTTAATCCTATACTGTAGGAAGTTATTATATTAGAAAGTTATGATAAGATTTAAATTTCATATACTCTGTAGTATGTTGAAGCATAATATATTATATATACCTTACACTGTTAAGCATTTTGAGCCACATATTAATGTTTATTTTTGAGACACAGAAGGGGGGGCGGTTGGCCAATAGAATCTGGTATCTGAAGAGACTGGAAAGCATGGACCAAGGGCCTAGTAAATAGACTGTCCTAGAAGTGATGAACGAATGGAAGGAAACATCCCATATTCTGACACTAAAAAGAAAAAGAAAAGGATACGCTTACATGTGAAGACAAGGGATGGCTATGATGTTTTACAACAGGTGAGCACTTAGGAGTGAAGTAGGGAGGCTAAAGACAGAGGTGAAGGTCAGGACAGATGATGGGGAAAATGCCAGAAGAAACTGACAAGAAAAAAAAAAAGACAACTTAAAAATTGACAAGAATTTAAAAAACATTGAAACGGACTCAGCTGAGGATGGAGTCCATGAGAGGCAGCAGTGGAATAGGGGTTTTCTCCAGTAGCTACGCCAACCAGATGAAGGTCAGCAGACGAAAAAAATAGTATTTAGGTTATAATGACATGCTCCTACTTTTTATTTGCCTTCTGATGAGAAAAGAAAATCTGCTACACATGGAAAGTAGTGTTCCTCTAATATACAGTTGGACCTCCATATCTGTAGATTCTGCATCCATGGATTCAACTAACCCCAGATGGCAAATATTTGGAAAAAAGTTTTTATTGCTGATGTGTAATACATAGTTAGGTTTACAACGGCTGTATCTATTCTGAACATGTACAGACTTTCTTCTTGCCATTGTTCCCTAAACACTATAGTATAACAACTACTTACATTGTATTAGGTATTATAAGTGATCTAGAGAGGATTTAGAGTATATGGGAGGATGTACATAGGCTATATGCAAATACTACCTCATTTTATATAAGGACTTGAATATCTATGTATTTCGGTATCCTTGGGGGTCCTGGAACCAAAGCATCGTGGACACTAAGGGACAACAACTCTACTCAAGCAGTTTGGTTTTGGTATTTTTAAGAAAGTCCAAATCCTAGTTTATTTTACTACTTAGATTTACTTTCAAGCCTATGATGATTGGCTGACATTTTATGAAATGGGGATTTCATAAAATGAAATTATGGGATTCGAGAAATGTGGGATTATGAGAAAGGAAACCTACTCTAAAGCTAAAGAAGCCCTCTCCTCATTGTTCTCAGATGCCCTAAAGACTTTAAACTTAGGCTCATACTGCAGAGACAAACTCAAAGCAAAACCTATGCTAGCTGATTGGCTACTTTGGCTAAGAATTCTTGCCAAGGCACAGTCCAGAGGAATCCAGACCTTTGCTATTCTATACTTTCTTCATTGATCTTGAGCTAATGTCTCCAAGGGAGAGAGAAGAAAAGGTAAAGGAAAATACACGATTAGAAGGGACACTGCACTTGGTACAACTGAATGGCCATGTCCTGGGACCACCAGTTTTGATTGTTTGGGGTATAAAACTTGGCGGAATTATTCTAAACATGCTGCTGTGCCTTCTCCTTCCTATTAATGAG
The DNA here is from genome assembly GCA_004027475.1 of Anoura caudifer. Lineage (NCBI taxonomy): Eukaryota > Metazoa > Chordata > Mammalia > Chiroptera > Phyllostomidae > Anoura > Anoura caudifer. The sequence goes on from PVKU01003194.1 coordinate 102,419, forward strand.
TCTCCACTTATGTAATGGGTAAACGATGCAAGTCTTAGGCCAATGACTAAAATTTCACTTTCTATCTGACAAATTCTATCGTGGAAGCTTTCTACACTTGGAAGTTCGTGGACATAAAAAATGATAAATATCTAAGATTAAATTTACAACTGGTGGATAACTGTTAACCTAATTGAGGGAGCCCCAAACCCTTCCCTGCCTAGCATGAGTACCCCTTCTTTCTGGATGGGCAGCTGTATTAAGCAGTGGACAATTCTAACATTTTTCCTTCTGTGCTGCCACATCGTGGCTCTCTGTGGCACTACACCTCTTTTCCAATCTATCATTTCAAACGGGGAATTCTTGAATCTATCAGGATTAACATCTCTTCTCTTAATGCGCCTAGCCACATCTCATTTGTGGTTCGTCTAACATGCCCTCTGACACCTAATGTCAGTGACATCCTCCAGCACAGATTCAGGCATCACACTGACAGCAGCTGCCTCCCACACAGGGACACCTGACTCACCAGGAAGAACTGCCAGTGCAGCTCTTGTGGGAAAGTTCTCCTGCTGAAGGGGAGGCTTTGTTTATATCTATGGCTATTGCTCGCTCAGTTTCCTTTAGGACCTTGTGGTGGTGCAGATAAGCTGAATCAATGGTCAGATAAAACAGTGACTGGTCCACCAGAACCCAACCATAACCAGTCCAGCTTATCAGTTCTTACTTGCACTCTGGAAGCAATGGGAAATTACTGTTCATTGAGATCCCAGTAATGCCTTGAAAATAATGAAATAAAGAGGTACCCTATTTCCTTCATCCAAACTCTCTGGCTCTTTCCCCAAAAGAACATCATGCTGACTCTGGTAGACCCCTATTGCTCACATAGTGATTTTAATTCTTTCATAGTTAACTATCTGCTTATGTTATTATTAGATTTATTCCATTTCTGCAGATAACTGCAGTATAATACAGCAATGAGGATCATGGGCTCTGAAGTCAAACTACTTGGGTCACCCAAGCCCTTGTTTTATTATTTACTGGCTGTGCCTCAGTTTTCTGATATGGGAATAACAATAATATTTGGTGGTTTTTGGTGGTTTCCAGGGTTGCAGTAAGAATTAAATGAAATAATGAACGTAAAGAACCTAGAATAGTACTTGGTACCTAGGTGCTCAAAACATGTAAGCTATTTAAGATCCACTGTAAACCACAAACATGATACATAATGTTTATCCAAAACCCACAGTGAAATAATTGCTCTCACCTGTAAAAGATAAAACAGCTGCTGATAGGTCTCTAGTGTTTTTCTCCGCTCCTTACTCAAACTCTTGATTCCCTGGTTGTCGGTGTTATTCAGTACTTGCATTTCTCCACCTTTTTTCTTATTCAGCTTTGTTCTGTGTGAAATTACATCCTGGAAAAAAATTTTATAGAGTTACTACTTTTTACTCTGGTACTCTTTATCTGTTCCTGTGACATCCACAGAGACTCACAGAGTTGAAAAGATTAATTTTCTATATTTCCCTCACAAAGAAAGAAAGGAGTAGAGAATATTAAACAAATTTAGAAAATCCAGCTTGTTGGTTAATTTGGCTTTTGTAATATTTATTCTCCAAAGCTGCACTTATTTGCTCTTAAGCTGTAATGTAGGTACCAAGACAATTCAATAAGAAAAAAGTGTCTTTTCAGCAAATGATGCAGGAACAACTGGACGGCCACATTCCAAAGAAAGAAGTCAGACCCCTAGCCTACACCATCAGCAAAAATGAACTCGAAGAAGATCTAATAACTAAATGTAAGAGCTAAGCATTCCCTTTGGGTTTCTTTGTAGGGTGATAAAAATGTTCTAGAATTAGATAGAAGTGATAGTTGCACAATTTTGTGATAATACTGAACGTCACTGAATCGTGAATTATAAAAGGTGAATTATATCTTCTCAATTTATAAAAGCACTTGCAAAAATATGGTATGTAGAAATTAGAGATGAAAGTGGTAGGAATCTTTAAATATCTAATGAAATTAATTCTCCCCTTGTCTTTCCTTTCCCCCCAATCTGTTCCTTTAACCATCTTGAAGAATGAGTGGCTGAAAACATTGGTAAGTGGTTACCTTGGGGTACTGTGTCCCCTTCAGGAGCTTAAAGGGGCATGAACAAGAGGAGGTCCTTTCGATAAGGGTCTACCAAGCATTTTTACAGAGACCCACAATAAAAAAACACATTTGACATGTTTTGTTGGTAAACACATATGCCCCTAAACAGTACTTACCCTTACTACTGAGATGCACTTCGACATTTTCAATTTGCTTTTACTCTACTCCATTTTTAAAGATTGCCAACGTGACACACGGATTTATTTCACGACCCACTAATGGCACTGCCTCGCCCGCGAGTCACCCCTCTAGAGCGCCTCCTCTGCCATTTCCCACTGGTCACCGCCCCGCAGAGTAGGTGGCAAGAAAGTTGTTGTTTGTCCTAAAACTTCCATCCGCTTCGCCGAGCCCTTCACCCAACCTCTGCATGAGGACTTGGCAGCCAGCGTCAGGATGCTCGACCCCTGTCCCCGCGTGGGGTGCTGCGGACGTTTCGGGCCCTGTGAAGCTGTGCTGCGCGTGTGCTGCGGGCGTTCCAGCGCTCAGGCCCTGCCCGCCCAGTGCCAGCAGGGACCCGCAGTCATTCTGACAACCAAAACTTGCCTGCACCCATTTTCCAAGTAACTCTGGGGATGAGAACCGCTGTCAGCTTTTGCATACAGGAGGAGCTCTGAATCAGCTTACCTCCTAGCCCTCATTCTCCCAGAGCTGGTGTCATTCCACAGATAGGAAAAAAAAAACCCACTGGAGCTCCGAGGAAAGATAGTTCTACGTGGTCACATCCAGATCCGATTCCATTCTCTCTCATTCTCCGCTTAGAGAAAAACAACCTGAACGTAACCATACACTGCTGGCTCCCTAATTTGCTTAAATGGGAAAAGAGGGGAATTTGATTTGCATGTCCATAAAACATTTTAAAAGGCAGCATTTCCTCCCTTATTTCATAAAATACATGAAAATGAAGAAGGGAAGCATAGTGACCATCAGATGGAGATTAAAGGGAAGTCTAGCAGGTGACTGCTGAACGTCTACCCTTATCTACCGGAAGTCTTAAAACTTCATTAGGGGGACTGGCTTCTGTTTCCATTTAACCCACGTTTGTCCTCTTCAAATAACTGGTGATGTGTAGATCATTCAATTCCCTCAAATACGTGGAAAAACTGATTATCTTGATTTTAATTATGTATGGCAGGAACAAACTGGGTACTTATAACCCCTCCCAGATTACTTTCAATGGAGGCAACGGAGGCAGCCTTGGAAACTGGAGATTTTCATTTGTTCTGCTCCAGACTTCATCTCTTCTCTTCATATATGGAAGAGAAGAGAGGGGAGGGGTGGTAGCAAGCTCTGGGGCAGAACTAAATTCCTTTCGGTTAGAAATAGATTTGGTGAAGACAGGACAGAGTCATGGAGGAAGGGAAACAGTGGGGACAGGCTGAGCCCTGGAGGGGAGGGGGGCAGAGAGCTCGTGGCTGTGCGGAGGGAGCGGCGCCCGTCTGCTGGAGCTCAAGCACAGGGTGGAGGCTGCAGGCCCTTCTTCCCTCTTCTCCCTTCCCTGTGAGATTACACCTTGCTCACAGCTGCTCTCGTGTGAGTGGAGGTTTGCTTTGGGAAGCTTGAAGAAGGGGACAGAGGCCGATCTAGGCAGGGGTTACAAACAGAGGCACATGCTTTTTACTAATAGAAATCTGATTTTCTCCATGATCAAATACTGACAACGAGGGACACTGGTGCACAGGAGCAACAGCATTCACCCTCTGTGTGATACTCCCACATCGCAGTGCTGCCCCGAACAGCACCATCTTTGCCCTTCCCCCGATAACAGGGTATCTGCATACAGGTCCCACAAAAGTTTTGGGGAAGGTGTGGACTAGTGCAAAGGGCGTGGGCTTTGGAATCATAAAAATATGGGTATCTGCAAAGCATAATGAGCTCTGTGACTCTGCACAAGTTAACTCCTAAGCCCCACTTTCTTAAATCTATAAAATGGGCTTAATAATACCAACCATCTTACTGAGTTGTTGTGAAGATAAATAAGTTATGTATTTGTCATATTTTCCAGCGAAGAAAACCAGGATCAGTGAAGTGATAAAGCTAAGCAATAAAATAAACCTCTCTCCAGGGTTTCAGGCAGCCCTGGTCTGCCAGTCCGCACTCACACGGAGCTCCACTGTTCTCAGTGCCTGTAGTTCCTGTTTCGGTTTTCCCGCCAGCAAGTTGGAGCCTACACCTTTCTCACTCCCTATGGCCGCTAAGAAACTTCTCCTTCAGTTGCTTTGCTTCCAGCTCCATAGCATTCTTTTTGCCTAAAACCGATGTTAACCACTTCACTCTCCCACTGTCTTTCTCAGATTTCTAGGAGGACTGCAAATTTTAAGAGCTGTAAGATGCATGGTTACTAGAGAGAGCTAGCGTTGCTACAGAAGAACTAACTTACTTCTCCTTAAAACCTTCACTTCTTACTAAACACATGCCCAGTGTTAAAAAAAAAAAAATAAAAAGCTAAAGAAGATAGGTTTGGTTCTACCATCCAAAGAAAAATTACTTAACTTTTATTAATATATATTTTTATACAGTATGATCAATAAAATCACACTGTTTTAGGCGCTATTTTTCCCCATTATATTGTGAATCGTTTCTTTTGCCCTTAAATGTTCTTCAAAAACATTATGTTTAGGGGCTGCATAACATACGCGTTGAACTAATTCTATTTGTCCTCAGTTTATTGTCTTTATGTTGGGTTGTTGTCTTCTTTTCACTTCTATAAACAAAGCTTTAACTGCACCATTCTTATTGTCACACTAAAAAATGCCACCCCCAGTGACAGGACTAATGATTATACATTTAATAATCATTAGTTTAACTTCTAGTAAGTGTTTGATACTTAGTGTTTGAGAATGTAACACGAAAAATTATTTTTGTTTATTAACTAGGAATACTTTTTTTAAAAAACTTAAACATTCATGAAGATCTGAAAATCTGCCATAACTGTATTTCCATAAGGTATGTATTATTTCTATTATTTACTATTTTGCAACTAAGCCTTTATTTTGAAACACAAGGCCTTTCCTGTTTAGAACTTCATGGGAATTGGGTAAAACAGCGGCTTAAGGCTATAAAAGGCATTCTCTCACAGACCTCCTGGAATGCATTATACTTTAAAAGTTCTCAGGCGTGTTAAACAATACAAACATTATTTTTTTTTTAAAGAGTAAGTACTGTTGTTTTTGTAGCTAAAATGATGAAAATAAAGTTAAATGAAGAACATTAAAATTGTAGCTTTATTTCTTAATATTTAGGGGAAAAGCGATCCTTTCCTCCATGACAACTTGCTCTAGTTCCCTTGCTTTCCCTTCAACTATTGATTTCACTGTTATCTCCGTGAGGCTTAGCCTCCCAGGGCTGCCCATCCCCCAGTTTTCCAGAACCACATATCAGTCCCTGGCAGCTGGCTCTCCCCCTCTGGCCCCCTGCAACCTTCTCAGAGCTTCCAGACGGTCAGCTTCCCCCTTGACCTACCATTTTTCTGAAAACTGATGCAGCACAAAAGCAGGGACACAGAGACAGGCCTGACCCTAACAGAGCCCTTTATTAGGTTAAAAGTAACCTTCTTACATGGTTGTAGGGAGCTCTGACATTGTCCAGTATCACACAAATCCGAAACGACAGCATTATTTAGTTAGAGTCTATGACTGGGCAGTTCCACTCATAGGGGCCACTTAGGGAATGAGTAAAAAATTTTTTAACATCTGAAGTACTGGACAGCACTACTGGTGTCTAGTGGGTGTGGGCCACGGATGACAGCTGCTCCACTGTCCTGTATAAGTAAGTGCCCCATATCCCTCATGTCTGGAGTTCTCCAAGTTCAGCTATTCGTACAGGCAAAAATACTTTGTGTAATGAATTGAGCTTAGAATCTGCTTTACATATAAGCATGATACATGTTCTCCACCATTTTAATAAACACTTAATTTTCCAGGACCACAATTCTGCATAAACAGAGAGTGGGGAGGACCATAGTGTGCTTATTCTGGACTTTGCAAAGAGTTCGGCTCCATTTCGGAAAATGGAAGCTCGACAGCACCCCCGCCTGCTGGGGGATCTCATCTGCAGCTCTCAGTCTGCAGTTATTCTGGGAGGAAGTCCCCACTTCCAGCAACTTATCATGTCTCCTAATGGCATCAGGCCTGTGTATTTTCATTTTGAAATGTGTGTTTTAATTGTAAAATTACTTTCTTTTTATTTCCCTTTTATATTTATATAAAGGCCTTAGTCTTGTTTTGAAGGTACATATGGAAGTCATTCTTATTTCACACAAATTTCATTCCAGACTGGTGAAGAAGCCTTACAAAATGTTACAAAAGTGGGGGAAGGACATTTGCAGTCTGAGAACCACTACTTTGTAGTGACAATGGTAAGTGAACTTTGGACTGCTCCTTCTGGATTCCAAATGAGCTCAGCTGGACCCAAGCAATGTGGACAAACACACACGCACCTTCTCTCTTCTGGGAGCCAGCAGCCCCACCCTCCACTGACCTCGAGTGTGATCCTGTTCTTCACCAGGAGCCCAATCTTGATGTCCATCAGGTTCAAGTCTTTCTCCAGCTGTTGGGTACCCCTGATCTTGGTCACCACTTCTCCCCTTAATTGTGCAACCTCCAGCTCCTCCTGGAAATCCAAGTCACTTTGGTCCAATAGGTGCACAAATTTGCGGATTACTGATAATGGTGGGTTTTCGGAACCAACTGCAGGGAAAGGAACAGGCATGTTTTAATTAGGCATGCTTGGAATTATTATCAATAGGAAAGAAACCAGGTCTTTAAATAAAGAATTACCAGAAAAAAACAGCAATGAGATTACTTGGTCTTTGGAATGTATCTTTCTGCTCCATGTAAAATCTGGACAAGAAAACTGATCATGTAAATAAGTGCAAACCACTGATAATGCCTGGCCTCCTATTTTCTAGTTACCTAACACTCATTTATCGGCCCTCTCTCACACTGTTTCCAGGACTCACTCACTGAGAAGATAGTGCCTTATTGATGAGGGACCTGGGAAAGAATGTTAGTGTTTGACCTCGACTCTGAGAGCCTGTGGCTGAGCCAGATTACAAGATTTGTGTTCCTGCTGCAGGAAGCAGAAAGTAGTGTCTCTCAGCCCAAAAGACCTTTGGGAAGGAGCGAGAATAAGGGGCGGATGAATTAGAAAAGGTCCATGAAGGGAGAACTAACAGTAAGACAAAGAGAAGCCAATGGAAAGACAAATGGAATATATGTTCTGTTTGGCAGAGATAACACGATCTTAATCGCTGAAGTTTGGTCTTTGTTCTTCCTGCATGGACCAAGGGAGGATGCTCAGAGCCTGGGATACCAGCCTCTGTCACAGAGAGGCATCTGTCTGAGTTCTAAAGGGGCTTTTCCTTCGTGCCTTGACCATGAATTATGCTTCAATCCCCTTGCATTCTGACTTTTGAAAAAGTGTATTTGTAAGATATTTAGTGAGATCTACTCTGGGTAAACTGTAAGAACAAACTCTTGACCTTTAATGACGGATGATTAACTTTGCGATATAAGGATGACTCAAAAGAGCCCTGTCCCATCGTGCGACCTCAATAACCACCCTCTTTCTTTGTATCTAAGGCCCTAATCAATCTTCCCTTTATTTGCTGCTTGGTTCTGTGGTATTTTGAAACTCAAAACATCAAAAGAACCCTGGCTGGTGTGGCTCAGTGGATTCAGTGCCAGCCTGTGAACCCAAAGGTCCCTGGTTCAGTTCCCAGTCAGGGTACAAGCCTGGGTTGCAGGCCAGGTCCCTGGCTGGGGGTGTGTGGGAGGTAACCGATTGATATATCTCTCACACATTTATGTTTCTCTCCCTCTCTTTCTTCCTCCCTTCTCCTATCTCTAAAAATAAAAACAAACAAATAAGAAAATTTAAAAAAATAAAAAGAGTTCAATCAACAACACTAACAACAGCATGAACTCAGCAAGAATAACCAATTCTAGAGTCATCTGGATTACTATTTTGCCACTTTGCATGGTCTTTTTTGGAGAAGTTACCTTGGATCATGAGACCTTTTGTTTCCTGAGCAGTGAAGCATATATGAATTTATTTTCCTCTCATTTTCAGCATAGATGTTGCTAATGACATCTCAGAAGCAGCCTGAGCAATGCACCAGAGCTGTTTATCTAGATGAATTGAGAGAGCCTGGGCCATCTCCGGAAGTTCTCTCTCCCTGTTCCTACGGGCTATGCATCTTTTCATGTTTCTAATGGGCCAGTTAGAAACAAACTAATGTTTTAGCTTTACTAATTACTGTGGTTCAAATGTAATATTTCTTGTATCAACACTAGGCTTTTTTTGGCATCTTCATACTGCCCTGTGGTATTTTAATTGTAGAAAATCACACACTTCCATAGTCGGCACTGACAGGTGGCCTCACTAGTTACAGCAACTACCACACTTAAATGCATCCTTGGCTCTCCAGAGGCGATGGTCGAGAGTGGACGATGACCAATAAAAGTGACCTTTTTCAGGTTAAAAAATAGTCTTAGTTTTTTGAAGATGCTGAATTGAGAAATGATGATTTACACTTGAGTTACCATAAAGCCACCCCATTGCCAAAGTCCAGAGAAGCTTAGTTGTAACTTAGTCACTAACATAGCTTCTGCCTGCCTTCTATACATTAATATAAAATTATCTAGATTTTTTAAATTGGAATTACTTTTGCCTTTGTAATAAAAAATGTAAGTAAATGAAAAGCACCACTGTAAGCACACACAAAAACATGTTACCTAGAATGAAATCAAAATCAGCCTGTGTTCATTTGGAAAATTTATTCTTAAACTGTCTTTCATGTGCCAAGGCAATGACAAGCCAGTTTTAACGTGGAGGTGCTCCAAGAACAAACCCTCTGATCAGACTCCTTGTAAGAAATCTTAAAGATGTCCATCACCTGAGAGCTGAATCTCATTCACTCAAAGTGGAGAAGTGTGGCTCAGTGGACTGAGCACTGGCCTGCAAACCAAAGGGTCACTGATTCGATTCCCAGTCAGGGCACATGCCTGGGTTATGTGCCAGGTCCCTGGGGGGGACGCATGAGAGGCAACCACACATTGATGTTTCTCTCCCTCTTCCTCCTTCCTCTCCTCTCTCTAAAATATAAATAAATAAAATCTAAAAAAAAAAAAAACAAATTCAAAGACCCAAAGTGGAGAGGTATGGCATTGAAAGGGTGGCTGCCTGCCCCTGCTCCAGTGCATACTGACTTCTGGAGCCCAGTGGAGGTGCCACCCAGTAGAATCTACATGCTGGAGGCAGACCTTGGCCTCTAAAGCTTCCCAAGGCTTTTCCTGAACAAGTGCCAGGGAGGACCTTTTTTGAGCTACAAACTTCACGTCCTAATCAGATACACTTTAGACAATCAAGGGTGTGGACTAAACTACTTACTAGGCAATGTGCTAGCAAAATCACTACAGTTTTTTACTTTCTCCAAAAAAGCAAAAATAAAAAACAAGTCAGACAACATAATGGCCAGTTTCATTACTAAGGTACTCAAGCAATGCTTTTTTTTTTAACCCTCTCAACACTATTTTTGAATGACCTAAATAAAATATTTAAAAATTTGAGCAGTCCTGATAAGTTTATCAGCAAGCTCTTGTCTGCTTAATCTAGGCCATGTTCTGAATCTATCACTTATTCTTTCGATAAGTAGAATGCAAAAAACTCAGTGTGTAAAGAGTGATCTTCACTACATAAAAACAGTAAGAGACGTATGTAGAGTTGGGACTCTAAAGAGACAGCACAAAATATGATTGTTCCTCCTGGGTGATTTTTATTTTATTTTGCTTTTAAATTTTCAAAATAAAATTTTGAAAAATTTTATTTTCAAACTTTCTACAAATCCCTTATTACTACTCTAAGAAAAAATATTTTACAAACCATAGTTACAAGTCCAGAACAAAGTTACAGAAAGGTGTGTGTAGTTACTTTGGGAGATGAAAGTACGGGTCTTTTTCCTTGTTACTCAGATTTCTAAGATTTCTGATAGAGACATGTTTTATTCTTAAAGTGAGGGGGGCGGGGAATCATAGGACAGCTAATAAACAGCTGAATTGCAAGCTTAACTTCTGGCTAATTCTTTTGCATTGCATTCTAGATTTTAGCTTAAATTTAACATAAAAATGTCAGAATTTATGCCAACCCCATTCCTTTTGAAGACGAAATTATATCTACTCCACTCCTCCCCTTCCACTTAGATTAGGAAACCCCTTTTCCTGTTACCATACATGCCCTGTATCCAGCTCAGACTCAGGGCTGGAGACGATCCAGATCTCCTGGACACAGTGGGCACCCTCTGTTCTTGGAGCAGTCTCTGAAGTGACTAAGTTGGGAATCATTTGTCCTTGCCTGCCTTACAAGGGATCTATATTTGTTTCTGAATACTCCCACTTACCTAGTGTTTTGTAGTCATCTCTGGCTTTGCTTGCTCTCAATAGTGATTGTATTTTCACGATTTCATTTTTCTGCAAAAGAAATGAGACCAGTCGTGACCTTCCAGAGTCTCACCAATTCCACTGTTCTAGAATTTAGGACTATTTAAGAACTGACAGCATTTAAGAATAGACACGATTTAGAAATGACAGCATTTAGATGTGGTGGATTCAATGTTTACTATTCCATTTTTTTGAAGCAAGGGTAAGATAAGTTAGTTAAAAGTATAAACAAGATTGCAAGGGGACTTTTAAGAGATCTAAAAAAAAAAAAAAAGAATTTGCCCTGGCTGGTGTAGCTCAGTGGATTGAGCGCAGGCCTGTGAACCAAAGGATCACGGGTTCAATCCCCAGTTCAGGGCACATGCCTGGGTTGCAGGTCAGTTCCCAGCAGCGGGTGCATGAGAGTCAACCATACATCGATATTTCTCTCCCTCTCTCCTTCACTTTCCCTCTAAAGATAAATAAATAAAATCTTTAAAAAAATTAAAAAAGAAAAGAATTTTAACACCAGACATAGATAATCTGATCTATGATCACATATCTCTTTAAAGATTCTGAAAAAATTCCTCTGTGGGCTTCTATTTAAATTAGTCAGTGACCAGTAAAACTATACAAGTAACAATGGAAAATACTCTGTTAGGATCTTTTCTGTGCAACATTGCTAGCCCCCATCAGTTTGCTCTCAGCCATTTTTCCTAACCAGTTCCGACTGGGTGAAGTCTCACTATGCACATGAATTCTGAATAAAAAATGTTAAGTCTCCAAATGTTATCACCTTGCAATATTAAGACCTATTTTTTCTCCTAGTATTCATTTCCACCATTTAATAAAAATCACTCAATGCTAACATTCAACAAAGCATTCATGTAGTTCATTCTCAGCCAGGATAAAAATCCATGTGTACATCTCTTACATGATCTCTGAAATACTGCAGTCGTGAAAGGTAATTCCTTCGTGCTGTGATCATCCGGAACCAGGACTGGATCTAAAAATAAGTTAAATAGAGAAATCGAGGCAATTACCAAACAGCTTTATTATCTTTTTATGCAGTCTTTCTAGACATAATTTTGATATTTGATAAAAAGTAAAAATTAGCAGATTGCCAAATAATAAACATCTGACTTTCACCTCCTACCTTTTTCACTGCTTTTTCTCTTAAGGGGTTCAAAACATTTTACACTTCACAACGGGGAAGGTAATGTAGCTCTACCTTCTTTTATTCCAATAAAGGAAAGGATTATTTTTCTTTAATCCCAATAAGTAAAAGCCAGGAGGGCAAGGCATTATGCTGAGTGTTGCAATGGGTCAGGAAATTGGAGTAAACCCAGGGTTTCACCCCCAACATTTCCTAAATGTACCCAATACACCTTAGATCTTCACAGAAAACCATCTACAGAGGACTCATCAGGGGCCAGCTGTGAACAGCAGTTTCCTGAGAAGACACACATGTGTTCCACAGAACGCAGAGGACAGCTTTTTGGAGCTAATGGGCAGTGGATCTGGAAAAGGTCCATCTGGGTCTTCACAGTTTAAAAGGCCTTTTCAACTAATCTCATCTGATTCCAATCCCTCCCCAGCCTCACTACGGTGACTTTCACCAGGATTTCCAAGTTGTCTATCAATTCACTTCTGCATAACCCTTTGGTTTTCAGCTCTGACAGAGGGGCCATTGCGGGCCTTTTCTTTCCTGGAGGTCAGACCAAACACCCTGGGTGCAAAGCTGGGCTGGACTAGCTCATGCCCCAGATTCAGATCTGACTTTAGCATTTGCCTTCTAATTAAGGGTTTGCACTGTTAAGTTTGAGCATTGTAAATATTACCAGCAAATATAATAAGAGGAATGTGAAATGTGGGGTTTCTGCCAGACTTGAATCAATTTGGACTTTCTAGAGAAAGAGCATCTACTGTTACAAAGCACTTTCACATTGGATTCTCATAAGCATATAAAGGACCTGCACCCATTACAGTGTTTAATGCGCTTGCTTGTAGATGGTCAGCTGAGTGAGTGGTGGAGGTGGGACGCAGACCCAAGACTCGCTCTGGCTTCAAGACTTGTACATACTCTTTCCATAGTCTGTTTTTCAGAAGCAAAGCTAAACAGAGAAAAAAGTTTAAGTCAAGCACTTGATAAGGAAGGAAAGAATGTTTACCTTCACAATGGAGGGGATGTGATCAATGAATATTTGCCGCCTGCTGAGATACGACATCCGCTGTTTGTGACCCTTCCAAAACGCCTGTGGAAAACAGTGAGCTACAGAGTTACTGATGTGGAACAGCTTTGCAGTTCGTTTTAGAAGGCGCAAGAACAGAGGATATCTCAAGACGCTCAGTTGGAATGCTGTCTGGGACCCTTCCGCTCAAATCTCATCTGGACACTGCCTCTGAAGGTGGACATTGAGCGGAGATCACCAGCTCACCGCTGAGGCTTGCCCCAAGATCGGGAAGCCCAGTTTCCTGTCCAAAAGCTTCATTTTACCAAGGCTGTGGGTGACCAGAAGTAATAATAAAACGGAGTCTCATTAAATAGGTAAGAAAAAATTGATGACAGCCAACCTGATGGATAAAAACTGCTGCCTCATTTTTATTTATATTTTGACCTCCAGTAAAGTGTTGGGAAGCTTACCTGCCTTCACACGACTTTCCTTTCCCCCATGTCTAATACAATCGTCTTAAGTATTTCCCCCACAGACATTTCGAATCACACCCAACAGTGCTATAATTTTTTCTTCAACAGGCAAACATAATTTTAAAAATTTAAGAAGAAAAGGAAAATGTATTTCCTATATTTTTACTCTTTTGCTTGTTCTTTTTTCCTTCCTGGTGTTCCAAAATTCCATCACTTATCATTTCGGTTTTTGTTTAGAGAATTTTCTTAGCCATTCTCATAGAGCAAGCATGCTGGGGACAAGTTCTCTTAGTTTTCCTTCATCTGAGGTACCTCGATCTCCCCTTCATTCCTAAAGGATATTTTTGCTGAGTAAAGACTTCTCTATTAATAGCGCTTTCCTTTCAGCACTTGAAAAATGCTGTGACTCTTCCTCCTTGTGCCCATACATTGTTGTAAGTAATCTGTCGTGAGAACTGTTTTCCCTACGGACGAGCTGTCACTTCTATCTCATCACTTAAAAGGTTTTTTTTTCTTTGGCCTTTGTTTTCAGGAGTTTGACCAGGATGCATTTTTGTGTACATATCTTCAAATTTATCCTATTTGGGACCCGTGCAGCTTTTGGGTACATATTCATCCCCAATCTACAGCTTGCCTTTAGACCCTTCCCTGCTAGAAAACTGTGAGAAGAGTGGGGAAAAGGCATGGCAGGGTGACTTCCAGTTCGATGGCCTCTTCTTCAATCCTGCTGCCTTGGTTGAGGTGGAGGAAAAGGCTCCAAATGATTCTTTCTGTCCTTCCCCCAGCCTGGGTCCTGATATTAGATGGATTTTGCATGGTGGGCTCTTCAGAATCTCTTCCAACAGCCACACTGCCCTATGCCCTGAGCCTGGAGAGCTTAGGGGTGGTCCAAATTGTGTCACATCAGCTGACGCTCTGAATTTTGTACAAAATTAGAGCCTTAGCAGCAGTGTAGATGACTCTATTTTTATGCTTTTATTCACTTCCTGTGTGCTTTGCCTACCATTTGTTTAAAGAAGGAATAAACTGGAAAACTTACTGAAAATTAAAAAAAAAAAATCCTTGAGTGTCAGGTTAATAGAAGAAATTTCTTTAAAAAATTAATCATTTCTGCCTTCTAACATCTTAAGTTTTGACAAATTCACATATTTGAGCACCTGTTGCATGAAAGACACTAGAATATGAAAGTTTTAAAAACTCCCTTTCTGCCCTGAGCAATATTATAGTTAGGTGGAGGAAGAAGATAAATACACAAATGATCACAAAAGAGAAGCTCTTCAACTTAAAAACTTTCAATTTAGGACATTTCCTAGTTATTGGCCAAAGCAAAAACTCATCAAACTCTGCCCTTCAATTATAGTATCACTTTGGATGCAACAAAAAGGAGAAACACATGCCTTTTGGATGCCAGCCTGGTGGCTGGCCAAGGTTGCCACAGGGAATGCAGAGGAGAAACATGTAAATCAGGCAAGGCCTCCTCCGGCCAACCAGAAAGTCCTGACAGGTCACGCAAACACAGAACAACTCAAAACCACGGAGTTGGACCAAGAATGTTCCTGTAGACCCAAATGAAGACTGACAGACTATACAAGGGAGAGGACACTCCTGGAGATGCTAAATCTATTTCATTAGCTCTTCTGTTCTTTCAGACACCACTTGACATCCACTAATGACTAAAAAAAAAAAAAAAAAAAAAACCCAAAACACAAAACAGTTCACGAAGAACCTAAGTCATAAAGTAGGTGACACAAGAAGATCCAGCTTTTTAGAGAAACATGATTTCAAATCTGAAATGAGGTTTTCTCTGGCTCCCACTAGATTGGTGGCAGGGGACCTGTGGGATTCACGGTGTCCCTGAATACTCTCTAGAAGACCACAGGTGAAAAATCATTCAATATCCTTCCCATCTCATAGCCTTAATAAAGAGGACTTGGGGGTGGATTAAGGAAAAAGTCTGTAGTCAGATTTGTTTATTAGAATGCTGGTAGCGGACTGTCCTATTATGAAATAAAACATTTCTTAGGGGATATGACCATTCGCTGCAAGTAGTGGTAGGTGAGTCACATACCTGTATTTTGACCACATGCTCTTCCTGTTCATACAAAAATGATTTCCTAGCTTCATACTCTTTCCTAAGGAGGGGTCCTGAGCTTGTGGCTTGAAAGCGAAGAAGCAAATCTTCGGAAGCAGACCACATCTTCTCACGAATGTAACCTGCTGTGATTTCCTCAACAATGTCCTGGCAAGAGACATTTCTCATGGTTACACTTCACACATCAGGTGAAAGGAGTATATAGAATAGCTTCTGGAGATTTTATGTTTCAGAAAATGATACGAATGGCTCTTTCTGGCTTGGTTTAAAAACAGATTTGACCAGAGCAGGGGGATGAACTGGCTTCGCTTCTTTCTAGCGAAATGATTTTGGAATCCTCTAAACGTTTGCGTTTAGCTGGAATGAGAACGTGGCTGCATAACCGCAGATTTGGAGGCGGAGATGTACAGATGATGCTGGCCCCCGCCAGCCATGAGGCCTGAGCTCCACAAGAGGATGAAAGGGACAAAGACGATTACAGTAGGAATAATGACCATCTCCTCTCTTCCTTGAGCTGCTGGGGGTGGGGGGTGGGGGAAGACAGCAGTGCCCGTGAGGTTTCTCTGCTGCCTTTCTTGCCCGGGACAGAGAAGACAGACTCCTGCAATGACTTGAGAAAAACTCAAATTTGGGGGAAAATAAAAGACTTAGGGCAGAACAAAAGGGCGTGGGGAGGAAAAACAAGCCCTATCTTGGGTAGATAGGGAAAACGTAGATGGATGAGAAAAAAGGGGGATTGTGAGAAGTCTTTATGTAGATTGAGAACTGGCTTTACTTTTATGTTCTTTGAGAGACACAAGCAAAGACTGGACTCACTTCTATGGATGATGCCTCGTACTCAAGTGCAATTGAAATTAATGGATGGCTAATTTTTAAAAATTGAAAGTGAAATCATATAAAAGATGCATGAATGCATTTAAGAGAAGACATGTATATTCACTGAATAAAATCAGTTATTTTAGATTGTTTAGAAAAAAAGACATTTATTTTACAGTGTAGGCTCTACACTTTTTAATAATTCTAACAGATTGATGCTCACTTTTACAAAGTCAGACCCAGCGCGGCTCTGGATGCTACACGTACAGTTTTTGGCTCCGAATCTTAACCCTCCAATGCTGCTCCTTCACCGTTTGATACATAGTTTTGCTTACAGCATACAGTTTTTCAATATTGCCCATAATTTCACTTCTCAACAAAGTAGCACTAGTAATTCACTGCCACAATGTTATTTTCCTGTAAATTGTGGAAACCCTGAACATTGCAGATTAGTTAATAAACTATATTCTTCACTCTCTTCTTGCCAGCCAGGATTTCTGGCGGCCTCGTTAGTCCAGGCCACAGCTGTTCCTCCGGGAAACACAGCGCTTGGTGACTCCGCCCACAACACGCTGCCCTGCAACACCTTTGATGCTGGTGACTGAACGATGACGTCAGCTCTACACTTGTGGGTTCTACTTTTTTTGCCCCCCAAAATGGAACCCAATAATCCTCAGTATTTTCTCTTTAAATATGTCACAATGCCTGGATCAAATAGCAATTTCACATCTTTTAGGTCCAACTTTTGGTCTCAAGTCCAAAGTAATCTTGGTGAACATTCATTCAAGATTATTTGCCTCTGGGAAGCATTACCCACTTTTTAAGGGATCTACATATCTGTGTTGTAGGCTGAGGGGGGAAAGGAGTAAGACATTTAAATACTTAACACCAAGGAATTAGCACTAATTGAGGTTTTGTGTCGAGGAACCCCTGAAGACTGATTTCTTACTCGCTGCAAAAGCTTTCTCCCCTGCTGTTTGATGCTGTTATGCTAATATGGAAAAATCCTGAAAGTTAGGAACCAGGCCGCACAGCCAACTGCAGTCCATGAAGACTGCTCCATATCCAGCCTTCAGATAAATCAATCAGTTTCTCCCACCACTTCCATGATTCAAAGACAGAAAAACAATCACACTTATCTTTATCTAGTATAGTTTTTCATGAAATGCCAACCTCCTACCTCGATTTCTTTTCCCATGAGCCACGATTCTTTATACAAACAAGATTCCGGTGTGACCCAGGAGCTCTCTTTTGAATCAATATTGTAGTAGTAATCGTATTTCTCCTGCAGGGTGAGTTTGAGCCATGGACCTTCAGCAGATACTAAAGAAGAAAGTGTGTTACATTCTAGAGAGGAACACAGAATGCTTCAGCATCTTCAATGTATCAGACAGTCTAGTGAAGATGTTTCTCACCAAGCATTTGGATAGTCTGGGTTAAAATCATTACAAACGATTCACTGAAATAGAATGAATGCTACGTATTCGCTGCCAGCTCTCTGCTTAGCCAAAGACGAAGGAGGACAGGCTGCTGTCTGAGGCTGGCTTTAGGTCCCAAGCTTCTCATGAGGATCATGGGAGTCACAAATGGCCAACGAGAAGGATAAACAAATGAGGAATGGAGACAGAGGGTACAGATAAGCAAGAGTCCTCTTAGAAAGCCTTTCCACAACTTTTCTCAGAAGTGACCTACAAGGACTGTAACCCATTATTTAAGCAAAGCCAAGGCTGTGCATGAAACCAACACAGAAGTGACTCATCTGTACTGACAACCTTATCCAAAGTACAAAATGCCATATGCTAACAGGAAGGTCACAAGGTAGGGAGAAGGAAAATTCTGGTTCCTCTGACTCATCTTGCTGTATACAACCACGCAAGATGAGGGGAAAATGTTGGAGGGACTTAACAGGGGGTAGGGGCGGACTGGAAAAATAGCTACGGCAGTCATGGCTTAAATCAGTCAAGAAAAATGCTTCCTTTTCACTAATCCATGAGTTATACTTCCTGTTTAGAAATCTGTTTATTTACTTGAACAGTCTTGCTTCCTGTCCCAGATCAGAGAGCTAAAAACAACAAAAATAAAAATTAAAAAGCTCTGACCTAGACCAAGCTCTAAGCCTACTGCAGCCAAGTGAGCATTAGACTGATTTGACTTTATAGGTAAATCAAAGTTCATGTGAATTTTCACATATAATGTTTAAATGAATTCAAATAATTAAGGAGAGGGAACTTGAAGGCCCTTTATCATACGTTAATTCCTTATTTGGTTTTAAGTGGCCCTCAACTGTTGTATTTGTCAGTGCCCATGAAGGGAGATGTATCTCTTTTCAAACAGGCAGTCAGAGAGCTGTTCATCTGTTTAGAACTGATGGTGTCCTAGAAAATATGTTGCACAAATTAGGGTGATCACAAGTAATTATTTTTTTCAATTACCGATAGTTGTCAGATTCACAAATGCTTTCAGAAGGCCAAACACCCCTTTAAGGCAACTCTCTCACTGGGAAGGAAAGAAGGAAAAGGGAAGTGGGAAAAAACAAAACAAAACAAAACAAAATGATATCTTCTCTTATTTGCATAAGAATCGAGAAGTGAATAGGTCTTGGTTGGCATTAGAAGGCTTTATTCAGGCTGGATCTCAGTGGATAATAGGAAAAGGGACTTGTTATCACTTTCAAGCCCAGGTTGGATTTGCAGTCAGAGACACTGAGGAGGATGTCTTTAGCCCAGAGTCCAAGTATTTTTCTTAAAAATGTAGTTGATTTTTTACTTAGAGAAAAGACTAATTATGGACCTTTGAGAAAACCATAGAAGAGGAAGATTTCAGTTTGTTAAGTGGTGCTAAGCATTCTAAAAGGAGGCATACTTTCTAGATGCCTCATAGACAAATTAAACCTATTTATAAGAGCTACTCTGAGCCATAGGGGTCAGTGATCCACCTAAGAGTGGACATTTCAGTTTGGAAAAGAACCGACATCCTGGAACCAGAGGTGAGAGAGATAAGACTCATTCTACTCACCCTTTCCCCCAAAACAATGTTCATAACTTTACATGCAGTTGAAAGTCAGTGTTTACTTGCTCACAAAGCATCTCCTCTTTCTTCTACAACAGGGGTTGGCAAACTTTTTCTATAAAGGGCCAGAGAGTAAATATTTGCAGCTTCGTGGGTTCTAGGTCTCTGATATAACTAACCACTCAACTCTGCCACTGCAGCATGAGGGCAGCCGGAGACAATAGGTAAATCAATGAGTGCAGCTGGTTCTGATGAATATGGACTGACAGAAACAGGTGGTGGCCCAAGGAATCCACTAAAAAGTTATTAGAATAAATGAGTTCAGCAAGGTTGCAGAATACAAGATCAAAACACAAAATCAACTGTATGGAAATGTGTCCAAGCAAAAACTTGTACACAAACGTTCACAGAAGCATTATTCAAAACTAGCCAAAGGTTGGGGGGATTCAAATTCCATTAATTGATGAATGGATAAACAAAATGGGACACATCCATACGATGGAATATTATCAGCCACAAAAAGGAATGAAGAATTGAGATATGTTACAACATGTATAAACTTTGAAAACATTATGCTAAGTGAAAGAAACCAGACAGTATGATTCTATTTCTATGAAACATCCAGAACAGGCAAAACCATAGAGTCAAAATTTAAATTAGTGGTTGTCTGGGGCTGAGGGTGGAGGGTGAGGAACTACAGCTAATAGAGGTGGGTATTTTGTCTGGTTAAATATAAACATTCTGGAACTAACTAGTGGTCTTGGCTATACAAGTTTGTGAATATACTAAAAACCTCTGAATTACACACCTTAAAACAGTATGGAAATTATATTGCAATTTAAAAAAATCATTGTATTTCCACATATTTGCAATAAGCAACTCTAAAATGAAATTAAAAAACATTTATAACAGCGTCAAAAATAATTAAACATATAGGAATAAGTTTAACGAAAGAAATGCAAGCTGTATGCATGAAAAACTACAAAACAATGTTGAAAGATTTAAAGACCTAATTAAAAGGGAAGACATTGCATGTACATGGGTCAGAAGACTTAATATTGTTAAGATGGTAATACTCCTCAAACTGATCTACAGATTCAACATAATCCCTAACAAAGTCCCAGCTCTCCTTTAAAAAGAACAGGGTTTTTTTTTGGCGGGGGGGGGAGAAAATGAATCTCAGCTACCTCCACGGTTTTTGAACTGGATGGATACCTGGGGATATTTTTATTTCATTCAACAAAACACAGCACACAGACAGAGGAGTAGTCAAGCTTAACAGAAAGAAGATAAACTATTTTTGGGGCCAGGATGGATTTGAAATTATTATGGGTCACTGCTAAGAACTCAATCCCTGAATGAATATTGTTTTGCATGTCTTTCCCATGAAGGATGAGGTAGGGGACACTATGGTAACTCCTGACGAAGAAACGTTGAAAAGAGGAGAGGGCCTCAAGGTGATGAGGTGCCACAAGAGAGTAGCCAAGAGCCCTCCTCATGTTTCATTAACAGGAAATTTGCTGAACTGGGGGGTATAATCTCTAAGTTGGAAACACATCAAATTTTAAAAAGTAAGTGCGTAAGGTACTACTGAACAGAGACCTTTAGTTGAAATAAAAACATTTTCCCCTCAAGTTCTGCTTCTAAGGCCATATACTGTCCCAGTAGTTTCCCGAAGGTGAAAAGTACTCTGTACATGAGCCACGCTGTGGTGCAAATAAACACCAGCCTCAGAGTCAGGAGACACCCGGATCCTTGCAGC
This sequence comes from Anoura caudifer, assembly GCA_004027475.1. Lineage (NCBI taxonomy): Eukaryota > Metazoa > Chordata > Mammalia > Chiroptera > Phyllostomidae > Anoura > Anoura caudifer. Next base: position 123,292 of record PVKU01003194.1, read on the forward strand.
CAGGACATAAAGGGTGCTCAGTGAAAGTCTACTACAGAAGTACTAGATTAGCTTGGTCAGGAACTCATCTCCTTGGGTTTGTCATTTTCTCCTCCTGTCCAAAACGTCATGAATATGAATTTCTAAATGATCTCAAAGATACTTCTCAGAGCTAACATTTCATGACCTTCCATTGGAATGAACAGGCATAAACATTTGCCAAGGTTACTGATCTAACCCTTTAGAGACCAATTCACTGCACTTTATTCCATATTTTCAAAATTACTCTTTATCCCGGCTAAATATTGTACAATCAAACATCATTTGCTTCCAAAAAGAGAGAAATATGAGTGTAAAATCAGCTTGTATCACTGGAGGAATGGGTCAACAAGCAAGACCTATGTAAAACAAGGTTTCCTTAAACATGGTATTTTCTCAAGTCTATGATGCTACCCACGCATAGCCACCAACTTTATCACAGCTTTCTAAAACACACAAAAAGAGAAATAGCTAATTAATTTCCTTTGCCATGGAGGATAAAAGTCATTTTAGTAGTGTTAATTTGAAAGCAATATTTGTGTTAAAATTAAGAAAATACAATACCACAGATACTTTCATATTCAAAATGGTATTTAGCTTGTGCTAAGTGACAGAAACACTTACCACTTCCAGATTTTTGCTCTTTTGCCTTCGCAAGTGCATCACAGTACTTGTCAGCACATTCAGGGATTATGTCGTTTGTATTGTAGACATTAGACTTCAAAACAGACAAGATATCACTTGTCTTTTCTTTCTCCAAACACTGATTAACATCAACGACCAGTGTAACCCCTGGATGATGATAATAATAATAATAATAATAATGATAATAATAATAATGATGATGATGATGTTTCTGTTAATGGTTACCTTCTACTTACCCTGGAGGCATGTAACCTTTTAAGAATTCGCTGGTGTCAAACCTTATTACCCTTTCAGAGTATGTACCACATATGCTTCAGAGACAGTCACTAACTCACCTGCCAGTTTAGACCCTAAGAATAAGATCCCACAGGAGCCTGGTCCATAAAAAATCACAGCATCCCCCAGTTACTCTTGTGTGGAAGTGAGGCACTAGTGTGGCTCACTGTGTAACCTATGAAATGGGGTGCTTGCACACCAGCAATAGACGTGCAGCCCTCAGACAGGGCATTAATCAGTATTTGAGAACTAGCTTTAGGAAGATATTTATTTATTTTAGAACAAGTGAAATGTTATTTAAGCTATATAAATCCCAATATTCTCCTGAACAGTGCAGGTATACTTCCAAGATTGTCATTAGCAACTGAAATGAATGTTCTAGAAAGACAATAGGCACAGCTAGTGGATATGTGCAAAGGAGTACGGAAACTTAATTCTGGAACCAATTTAGATCTATAAAGCTTTTATCCCATTTCAAATTTCTACCTCTCCCCATAAATGAAATCACACCGAACTCTTGGTTGCCTGAAGAAAGTTCACATGGTGAGTTCTTTACTGTCCACTTTACTTCCAGGTAATGGAACTATTGTTTTCATAACCTGCACGTGTGCTGAGTTAGAAATGTAGAACAAGAAAAAAAAAAAAGGAAAAATAAACTAGTTTAAAATACTTTCTAGATGAAAAAATCATATTGATGAAAAGAGAAGGGAGAGATGGGTATGTTTAATTTTTAAAACACACACGTCAAACTCTACCACACAAATGCTAAATGGTATATTGTTGTTATCAAATTATGTCCATATGTGCACAGAACTATAAAGCCTGAAGGGGCAAGAAAAATGGAGTCTGACTTTCAGAATCTGAGGGGGCACATGAAGGATAAAGAACAACGGTGGCAAACTCCACCTGCTGCCCAGCGAAAGGCAGAGCAGCATGTTCTTGTGCTGAAGTTACTAGGAATGGGTGAGCTGCCCCGCTGGCCTCTTCTCCAGAAAATCTTTGTAGGACAAGAAAACTACAGTAAATGACAAAGAATTTTTACATGATTTACATATCTGATAGCTTCATCTAACCTAGAAAAATACCATTTCCCTTAAAAGATGGGTATTGAAGCCATAAGTTTCTTCATATAGTAATGTGCTTTATTATGGAGTATTTATGTTCAATGAGTGGGCCCACAGATTAATTTTCCAGCTGACTGAAGATTTGCATCTTTTAAAAAAAAAAAGATTTTTTAAATTTATTTATTTAGAGAGAGGGAGGAAGAGAGGGAGAGAAACATCAATGTGTGGTTGTCTCTCACGCACCCCATACCGGGGACCTGGCCTGCAGCCCAGGCATGTGCCCTGACAGGGAATGGAACCGGCGACCCTTTGGTTTGCAGGAGGGCACTCAATCCACACTAGCCAGGGCTGAAGCTCTGCATCTTAACAGAACCAATTTCTAGAAAACTTAAAGCCCTGAGAGAAAACCCTAATGGAATAATCTCTGTCCTGCTCGTCATTTTACCTGCAGTCCCTGGTAAACGGAAGGAGCTTAAAGTTTGCTGAGAGCTGCCAGGAGAGTCCTTTGTGTGGTTAAAATTGTACTGGACTATAACACAGGGATACTTTCAAGGGCTATGAGGGAGTTGGGCTCCTTTGCTTCTGCACTAAATGGTCTTCAACTCCCATGCTTTTTAGTTCTTTTCCTCACTGTCATTGTCACTGTCAGCTGTCACTTCTTGCTGCTGTCTATGTGTCTGTGGAGGGCAGCCCAAACACTTACATGCTTGGTAATTAATTCATGGCATCTGATGTGCTCTGAGCTGGGAAGAAAAACAACCAAACATCATAGCAGTATGCCTGAGATAAAAATGAACGGGCTCCAAGTGTCTGTCCAAGAGGCCCCCAATGAGCAGAGTAAGTCAGCTCCAGTACGCAGGCTTCTTGACATCTATTTGATTGCTTTTTGGCTTAGTCTGAGGGTTGTGCATTCCAGATAGCCGAGGATGTCAGATAAATGATCTCCATTAAGTCAGGTATATTTCTGCTAAGAAACAATTAAGAAACTTCCCATAAATTATCTAAGAAATCCAAAAACATGTTTGCTTTACATCTGAAGCCATGCACCAGCAGGCTCTCACTAAGGCATGCAATTGGTTCTTGGGGGAACAGGGTAAAAACATCTTTTGATGTATAAAGTGAGGATCTGCCTATGGTATATAATCAGATATACAATACATCTATGGTACTAAAGTTACAAGGTGAGGGCCAATTAGAGAAAACAACGTTTGGAAAGATTCAGTCGGGTGCAGCAATGGAAAAAGGTTGAGAAACATCGCTCTACGGAGTCACAAATAGAGACAAACCCACTTTAAGAAACCGGATGCTCCAGTGACAATGAGCACCGGGCCAAAATGAAGGTGACCCGAGCTCCTCTGCCCTTTTGAACCTTGCCTGTGGTCAAGTTTGTGAGCCAACACATTTTCTTTTGTCAAATTATCTGGGAGTGGGATTGATGCTTACGACACGTGGACAGAATCTGTTTCAAGTCTTCATACAAAGGATGAAAAATGCTTTTAAAAGTAAGATTAAATTCCTGTTAAAAAAAACTGGGAAATTCCTATCTGAGTGTCAGAATCTACACTGCTTTATCTTCAGAGCATCTTTGGTTGTTATACACCACAGAAGAAACTGCATTAGCTCTTCCGAGGGACAGGACAGAGGCTGTGCCAGAGGCAGTTTTAAGTGTGCAAGTTCAGAGTACAAAGTCACACATTTGAGGGACCTCTGACTTTCACAGTCAATAAATAGAATCACGAGTCTCATGTAAAAAAACAGGATCAACATTTGCAGGCCAAATGTAAGAAGAATACGGAATAAAAGGAATAATACAGTATCTGACTTGGTTTGAGCTTGAAGAGAAAAACTGTAACCCTTTCAGGCTACTTGAATGCTACATGATGATCTAATTTCTTGAAAGTTTTTCTTCAAACTACATTGCCTCCGGTTTTATATTTAAATTCAAATTACTTATATACATATCTCAATTGTATTTTCATTTTCTTAAGGATTAAAACAAAAAGACTTCAAAGATCCTAAGGGTATAAAAGTTCAGGTTGGGGAAATACACATATTTTTCCTGGCTAAGGAAATAAAAACCAGATGTTTCTCCCAGATGCTCCCGAAGTTTAAAAGTGTAGTATGTCTGGAGCAAGAGTAAGGCATCTCAATAGCAATCTGTGATCTGACAGAACAGGATAGATTCTAGTTATGCTATGAATGGACAGCTTAATGAACTAGACTTTTAGGAACCTTATTTTAATTTATGTAGGTTATTCATACATGTAGAGTGTTCATATATCAATCTTGCTATCTTACATTGCCAAGTGAATTTTCATAATATTTCTTTATGAAAACAGAGGCTTAGAATAAATTTTTTTTTAAAAGTTCTCCTTTGAGCCATTGTGGGAATTCTGCCAGTTGCTGAGTGTGTCTCTTCTACTTATGCATTCTGGACCTGGGGAAAATCCCAGGGTGGGTCTGCGGACTCCCCGGGCCCACTGTGAGGCAGACTTGAGCTGGAACTCCACTGATCACCTGGCCTCCAGAAGCCACCACTCTGACTGCTTGGACCACAGTGACATTCTAGGTCTCTTGGAATTAGTGTCAGTTCAGAGCCAGGGTTCAGTAATCTCTGAAAAGTCTGATCATGTTCTTTTCCCCAGCACAGCCACCATGACAAGAGGCCATCAGTCTCTTTGGGGGAAGCCCGGGAGACAGATAAACAGTATAGTTTTGGTGGTGTAGCAGAGTCCTTTCTCAAGTGAATCCTGCCTTCCTTTTCCTCAAGGGGCCCTGGGTCTATAAACTGGCTCAAGTCTGGGAATTGATTGAGGGGCCATGACTTTCTGTTTTTATGATTCAAGTAACACTTTTATTCACTTGACCTGGAATTCTTCTCCACTTGTACAAGTAAGAAGTTAGCCCTGTTTGGTGTGGCTCAGTAGATTGAGTGCCACTTGTGAACCAAAAGGTTGCTGGTTTGATTCCCAGTCAGGGCATAGGCCTGGGTTGTGGGCCAGGTCCCAGGTTGGGGGGATGCGAGAGGCAGCCGATTGATGTTTCTCTCTCTCCCTGTCTTCCTCCCTTCCTCTCTTTTCTAAAAATAAATAAATAAAATATTTTAAAAAAGAATTTAGTAGGCTGTCTGCTTCACTTTTAGGGACACCACGTTCAGTGGGCCGATCCCACAGGTCTCTGGGGGTCAGACTATGCTGATTACTGCTGGGCCTCTCCTGCCCGGCACAGGGGCATGCCCACTTGTGTTGTGGCGATGAAGTGCTGCCACCTGGCCTCTGCCAGGCTCCCTGTAGATTTTGGATTTGCTGGCCTCTCCACAATTGCATGAGCCAATTCCTTAAAATAAATCTCCCTCTTTCTCTCTCCATATACATATGTGTGTATAGACAGATGTATATATACACTTTCCAGAAAAATAGATCGATCTATCTATCTATCTATCTATCTATCAATCAATCATCTATCTATCATCTTTGTAGTTCAGTTTTTTCCAGAGAAAAATATTTATGTAGTTCTTTCTCAGGAAAACCCTAATACAGTGAAAAACATGGAAGGGAGAATGGACATATATTGAGCAGAAATGGGTTAGTTTCCTAAGGAGTAAGATAAAAAAGGACTTGCTAAAACTATAAATCTGGGAGTTTAGCCACTTTTGCTTCCTGGGTTTTATTCAGCCACATTTTCAGATTCTGCTGGAGACAGCACCTTGTCATTGAAAATAGTGCGACCAACAAATCCCATTGTTGTATAAGTACAAATTCAAGAACTCAAATTGGTAGGAAAGTCCAAATCTTTTCAGAAATTAAAAATTACATATTTAAAAACAATTAATTAATATAAAAATTCAGAAGCATAACCAGATACAAGCAAGGCGAGCTGGGCCAGCAAAAGGAGGAGGCAAGGGCTTACATTGCTTTGCTCTGTCCTGGTCCGTGTTGGCCTCGTAGACTGCATGCTGTATTTCGTCCAGCCAAAGTATTTTAGAAGCACTCTCAGGGTCCTGGGAAGGTGGTCAGAGAATAAAAAAAGAACAGTGCATGAGGATGAAACAGAATTAGCTCTTTTTAAGGAGCCATTTTATGATAATTTCCACAAGCTCTTATTTAGCAAATACCAAGGTCTGCCCTATGCTGTATAAGCTATTAAAGAAATAGACCCCGATTCAGCCACTTCTCCCTTCTCCCGGGCCACTCCTCAGCCTAGGCCCCCAGCACCTCTCCCCTGAACAGCTGCACTGGTCTCCTATTTGCCTTTCTTGCTTTCAGGTTTGCCCTCTACCACAGTGGTCTACCGAGAACCAGGTGATTGCTTCCAGTGGGCATCTCATTACACCACTCCTTGGCTTAAACTCCTCCAAAGACTTTTCCTGGGGGTTGGGAGCAAACAAAACTCCCTGGCCATGGACTGTGGGGATCTAATGATCTGGCTTCACCTCACACTCCTCCGCTCCCTGTTCCAGACCTTTACCCAGCCTCCGTCTCATCACAACATTCGACCCAGCTATTTGGCTGTGAGTCTTTCTTATCACTTTGGGCCTTAATTCAACTGCCACCTCCTCCAAAAATGACTTCTCTGGCTACCTGCACCAGATACTTGCTTCCCCTGTCCCTCTGTCACTGTTGTTCCGGGGTGGCCCAGAGTGCCAGGGGGTACTCTGAGCTTGAGGGCAACACAGTGACACTGACATTTATCAGACACAAAGATGAAAATAAAAACAAACAGAAATCAAACAAAAACATAGTGACTGTCCTCAAGGAGCTAACAGTTTAGCAGAAGACACAGATATATATAAAAAAATAATTATAATACAATGTGATCAGGGCACTAGCTGCAGATATACAACATAGAAATAGCCGAGATGGGACCAACTTACAGTAAGCAGGGGTACTTAGTTACAAAGGGGGAGAAGAGACTAGTTTCAGAAAGGCAGCGGTAGCACCAATAAAAAGGTATTGAATTGTCTTTCTTTTCTTTAAATTTAATTCAATTTTTTTTTTTTTTTTTTTTTACCTTTGGGTTGATTCTGATGACCTTGCTACAGATGCAGTGCTAGAAGATAATTAACTGGGACTTCCAGACAGCAACTGGATTTTATATAAACTTGTCCTAGATTGTGAGTAAATTATTTTATCAGTAGGAATCAAATATTCTGGGAGAGGATGAGACATTCCGTTTTTAAAAATGGGAACTTTGCCTGTGTGTAGAAATAAGTGCCACATACTAAAGCCTAAAGCAAGACTGTGATGAAGAGAAGGTAGCTCATTGGAGGAGCCATGGAGGACCACCTTTGCCATTCAGGACTCAGGAAGGACGGGAAGCAGACGGGAGAAGTAACGTTCACCAACTCCCCTGCCGGCTTCAACCCTGCTTCCCTCAGACACTAACATGAGATAGTGTATGTGGAAGGGGTTCTGAGAATCAGATAAAAATGTTTTATTTAAATCCTGCGACCTCCAGGCTACCGAAGACCACTGTGGAGAGCCGGGCACCTGCTTCCCCAGTCATCTCTAGATAGATCTGCCATGTGGGAACCTTCCACGCTTAGTAAGATGTTCATTTCTGGGCAGGGTGAATGGGGAAGATTAAAATGGGAAGTTGAAGATTAGAGGAGGAATGAAGAGACAGGGGAACAGTAACTACTGTTTCTGTTTCCCAGACCAAAGAAAGCCTGCACTCACAAGGTACAGCCTAATACCTAAGCTCTGTACAAGGTCAATGACATATATCTCAGGATTTTAAAAGGGCATTTGCCAAATTCCTTCATAACTTATCACTGTAACAGATGCACCATACAAGCTTTTACCCAGACGAAAAGGAAGCTACAATCCTACTTCAAAGCAGATGGGATTAGTTTTAAAAGCTAAACAAAAGACAGACTTTGCAAATCAAGTGAATTCAAGTCAACAGTTGCTAAACATTAAAAAAAAAAAAAAAATCAAGAGTGAAAGCCAAAGCCTACCAATGTAATGCCCCCTCTTCAAGTGCTCTCTAGAAGACTGGAGATATATTTACAGGATGGCCACAGCTCTACCTCCAGCAAAAAGCCAGGTTCAACATATGAGTTACAAATGGACTAAGCGACCAGAATCTAGGCCATCTGCAAATCAAGTAACAAACTCCTAGAAAATTTTAAACACAAAAGTACCCTTTGTTCAATATTTTGTTTTTTTTTTGTTATTATTCTGTAATAAAATAGCATTTTATCTCAGTGTGTGTTACGATATGCTATGTAGTTGAAGTATTAAAGACTGACTTTTGCTTGTAAACTTGGTGTGGTGCAATTTAACCAGATGTGAAAAGTTTGCACAGATCAATTCATTCCTTGCTTATTCATCAAGCCTTTGAGTCGCATGTGAAATGGCTATTTTTTTTATTCTTGCTGCATTTTATGGGCCACAGGCCCATAAAATGAGTTGTCTGGCTTAGCATTTCACCTTAAGTTTTTTTAATTATAGGAAAATCTGTTACAATGCAGTATTTTTTGCCTACAAATTAAATCATACCCTCCATAATATTACTCAATAAAGCTTATATGTTACACAACGTGAATGCACTTAACACTGCTGAGTTGTACTAATAATGTGTTAACACTTCATAATGGTTAAGATGGCAAATTTTATGTTATGTATATTTTACCACAATTAAGAAAAAACTTATTGTTGACTTGCTTACCAACACCCATGGAGCAAAGGGAGTCCTCTGCATTTCAATGTTGTGTTATGGTTTTAGTTTAATCAAATACTCTTGTATAATCCTCCCCCCCACCTTAATATCTGACCCTACTGAATGGCTCGGAATATGATGAGCAAAAGTTCTGGCTAAGCACTAATGACAAATTCAGGCCAATGTGACTTTGATGGAAAATGTTCAGAGTAATCAAGCAATTAATTTTAACTTCATGAAAATGTTTGCTTTCCATGATTTATTTAATTTATAATCATGTAATGAGTTTAAGAATTCAGATTTGAAATAGGTGGGAGAATCAAGAAAAGGATAATTTCTGATTGTTAATTATTAAGTAGAAGCTAATTGTTAAGTAGAACCCCATGTTTAAAATGTATACGACGAGACACGAGACAGAGTGAAAACTAACTGCTGGTCAGCATCTATTTTCAGCTTGCTTCTGCAAAGGCTGGTACACTATCTGCATTCTTTCAATGCACAGAGGTATGTGGGAGGGATTTTCAGCATCCATTCAGAAGGGACTGTTCAGGGTGGGTAAGAGTTAAACGACTCTCTCCAGGGATCATGTCATGTATACAGAGGCTCCGTCTGAGTCACGCACACCGACACACGAGCGCCGTCACACCCCTTCCAGGAAGACAACTGGAGCAAGTTCTCTGCCTGCAGAGCACAGAAACACAGTCCCACGGAGAGCACTAGATTTCCATCTGCTTTAACACATGGAGAGGAAGTGAAACCGTGCTCCCCAACCTTCCACACTTGATAACGTTTGGGCAGCGGGACTCGGGTCATCAGAATGAAGGCCCTCATCTTGGTGGCGGCTGGAGCCATGCTTCTGTTGCGCACGTCTTGTCAGAGCGGTAAGCGCTTTCTTTTCTTACGGGGTAGGAAGGAGGCGCTGGTTTGTGTCACTGAATCTAATTTGCTTTGCATTTCACACAAATTGTAACCTAAAAGGCAGAGTTTGATCTTAGATATTAAAAGGTGGCACCATGGAGGTAAATAGCTATGGTTTATTCACTACCTAAACCTTGTTAAAGACTGAGTGTTCTCTACTTACATTTAAACATTTGTGGCACAGTCAAGATTTTACACCTCTCCAATTAATTTGAGTCAATTTTCTTTGTGAGAGGTTTTTTGATTTTCTAAGCATTTCCTCTGATTCAGCAAACATAGAACTTTTAAAAAGAGATTTAAAAAATCCTATGTTTATACCTTCTGGTGATGCCGGAGGGGAAAAACAAGAGCATTGTCAGAGAGATCAAGTGGTCTGCTTTCAATAATCAACAATGCTAATTAATTAGTATTTCTTAATGGGATGCCTTTTCTTGACTTTCAGTGGTACCAGGGATTTAGTTCTCCCTGCCCTCATATATGATTTTTAAATTTTAGAAATGAAATCTCCCAAATACTATCATTCAATTTGTAATGTGTTTCCTATTTTACTCAACACAATGTTAGCTGGAACTTTCTGCTTGCTCCAAAATTAACCAATGTGGGCTAGATCTGCATCTCCAGTTCTTGCCGTTAGGTCACACTTCAGGCAACATTGTTGGGATCGGGAGAGCGGGGCAGAGGAGCAACGAGGAGGTGAACAAACAAAATAAAAACCACAACAACAACAACAACAGCACCCAAACCTCTGTAAAGGAGTGTCGCTAAAACTGACAGCTGGAATCACTGAAAAGAGCAGTCAGAGAACCTGTGGGCAGCAGCTTGTGTGGGACTCAGGAATGGGATAGAGTGAATACTGTTTCTGGAGTGGGTGAGCCCACGCAGCAGAACAGCAAAAGAAACAAGGCTTGTGGATGGAGGTGGTTCCCTCAAGATGCGGGTGGGGTCTCGAGGTGGTGACTTTGCTTTCTTCAGGGGGGTGGGGGAGAAATGTGAAGTGGCTGAAGTCCGCTTCCTTTGGACCTGAGCCTCTTTAAGGCCTTTTCCTGGGTTGGAAAACATTTTAGAATCATTATGCTAAATGGAAACCTGTATAAAGAATTCAATAGATTAAAAAAAATGTTAACAGTGAGCACCATTCTTAAGGAAACCCAGGCTGTGGAGAATGAAAGACTTGCCCATGCTGAACCAATCAGCTGCGATTCTCATGATAAATGAATTCAAGACTTTTTCCGAGTCAGTGTTTAGCATTAGCATGATTTTGGCATGATGCCTTGCTCAATCAATCACAGGAATTTTCTGAATGCTGACAAATACTTGGTTTCAATGGCTCACTCCTCAGATCATGAAAGGAAACAACTCACGCAGCAGGGTCTTTGGCCCCCATCTTCCAGCTTCATGCCAACCTTGGGAGGCACGTCTCTTTGGGGGATGTCAGGTACAAGAATTTTCCAAAATGCAAAAGCGACCAAAAGCATTTGTGTGGCTGAACTTGAATGTCACACAACATGCCTCCACACACCTCACAGTTCACATCCAAACACAGGCACAAACCACCACCACTTCCGGGATTTTTCTGCCCTTTCCTTTCATCTATCTTCCCTTAAATAACACCTGTGCACTTCGCTGCCCCTCCCTCTTTGTTACACACTTAATTCAGTTTGTGCACTCTCAGGGTTATGAAGGAGGCTTCAATTTCACCTGGGGTCAACTGGTAGAGATGAACACGGGAAGAGAAAGTGGCTTTGAATGAGAACCACATTGCCGAACACTAACCTCAAGTATTCAGCACGTAGAAATTCAAAGGTCACATGAAAAGGAACTGGCAGAGAAATGGCGTTTTAAATGGACAAGTATGAAGTTTAAATTCAGCATAAAGTTCATCTTAACAGAAATTTGAGGGAATCTACTTTCTACTCATGTCAAAGATTAACTTACAGAAAAATTATATCATGATAAACAGGTCTAAGTATAGACGTTTGTCTTGTTTTTGAAATTGCTCTTTCAAGAATTAGGATTATTAATATCAACATGCTACGTGATGCCAAATAATTATAGTATTTATTGATTTCATCCTCTGATTTTTCTTCCTTTGTCTCCCCTCCCCTTAAAATCTGGTATTTCCCCTAACATCTGCCTTTGGATGTTGTTTTTCCCTCACATCTCTCCCTAGGCTATTCAATCACTCCTATTAAATTAAACAGGCTCTATGCAGAGTAAGAAATCCATACCTCTCATTTCAGCTCCCGAAAGTTCGGACTCTACACCTAAGTCTTCTAACCTGCCCTGGGACATTCTACACTCTAACATCCCACCAGCAACTCAGAATCAGGAATACTCAAAACTGAGATCTTAGCTTCTCTCTGTTGCTGCCCCTTGGACCATCATCTTCCAAGACATCTAGAGTAGAAACATCCAAGTCAGCTTTGCCTCCTGCCAGTGCCACTCCACCTCCATAACCAGTTAGGTACCAGGTCCCTCCGACCTTCCATCATAGTCTCATGTGTTCACCTTCACCTTTCCACTGCTGTTGCTCTCAGTCCATAACTCACCATCTTGAGTTAAAATGATAACAACAGACTCCAAATGAGGCCACCTTGCCTTCATTTGCTTATCATTTCAGTACATTTTCTACATTGTCACCAAAGTCATCTTAAACAGAAGTCAAATAAATCATTGTTATATTAGTTTCCTATTGCTGCTATAACAAATCACCATAAATTAGTGGCTTGAATCATTTATTAATATCTTATATTTCTGGAGGTTACAAGTCCTAAAATCAAGGTGACAGTAGTACTGTGTTCATTCTGCAGGCTCTAGGGGAGAATCTGTTTTCTTGCCTCTTTCTTGAAGTAGCTTGCATTCCTTGGTTCATTGCTCCTGCCGTCTTCAAAGCCAGCAGCGTAACATCTTTAGGTGTCTCTCTCTCTCTCTCTCTCTCTCTCTCTGATTTTGACCTTTTTGCTTCCCTATTGTAAGGACTCTTATGGTTACATTGGGCCACCTGGACAATCCAGGATACTCTCCCTATCTCCAGACCCTTACTCACATATGCAAAGTCCCTTTTGCCATGTAAGGTAACACACTCATAGGCTCCAGGCCTTAGCAGAGAGACTTTGGAGCATCATCACACTGTCCACCACAATGGCCATCTGCCTGCTCATGATTTTTTGTGTACAACTTCAGCATCTATTGATGGGCACATTAGTTCTTAGGTTAAGGCCTTTCAGAGATTTTGCTGTAACCTAATCTTTCAACTTTATCTCTCAGATGAACTTTATTAGCACAAGACAATGCATTTTTGTGTAACTTTTCCACTCGTCTGAGAGTTGAAGACAGAGAGCTTATTTAAAAACTGTATGCAATAAAATAGACAATAAACCCTTGTTGAATTAACTTATCTGACACTCCTAGATTCCATGACAGCCCACACTATGCCTCTGCCCATTCATCATCTATCAGAATCTTGTTCTTCTATTAAACTCTGTCTCTTTATGAACCTCACTCATCTTTGCTATGTTCATCTTTTCCTTGACATTTTGCTCAAACACCTAAAAATGTTAATTATTATCTGAGTGACTATACGGTGCATAGTTAGTGTGACATTGGCCTTAACGGGCTGGTGTGCTATTTTGTTTTGCTCCAACAGTATTATAAATCCCTTACATCCTGGAAGTTGTCATCTACTTTATGCTCCTGCGTTGGCCAGCATGGTGCTGGGGCATAATATGCCTTTGACTGCCTGATCTACAATGAGTTTTTAAAAATAAAAATTACCCTAAATTTTATAACTACAGAGATTGTGTAGCATAATACATTTACTTTTACTGACTTCTGAACCATAGATATGGCTCACCAAAATATCACATGTTAATACTTCTTTTTAATGACAGGTACCGGAAATGATACACACAACTTGGGAGAGCCAACATTACTTATTAAGACCTTCCATGGAGCTCCCCTGAATTCTTTTGAAGAGATCCCCTTTTCTACCATAGAAGACTGGGCAGAAACCACAAATGTAAAAATTAAGTGCCCTGAAAAAAGTGTTTCAAATCTCCACGTGAATAATGCTACCATGGGGTATCTAAGCAGCTCCTTAAGTACCAAACTGATACCTGCTGTCTACATCCTCGTGTTCACAGTAGGTGTGCCAGCCAACGCAGTGACCTTGTGGATGCTCTTCTTCAGGACCAGACCCATCTGTACGACCATCTTCTATATCAACCTGGCCATTGCAGACTTTCTTTTTTGTGCCACACTGCCCTTCAAAATAGCTTACCACCTCAATGGGCACAACTGGGTATTTGGAGAGGTCTTGTGCCGGGCCACCACAGTCATTTTTTACGGCAACATGTACAGCTCTATTCTGATCCTCACCAGCATCAGCATCAGCCGCTACCTAGCCATTGTCCATCCTTTTACTTACCGGGGGCTGCCCAAGCGTACCTATGCCTTGATAACATGTGGGTTGGTGTGGGCAACAGTTTTCTTATACATGCTGCCATTCTTCATCCTGAAGCAGGAGTACTATCTTGTTCACAGGGACATTACCACCTGCCACGACGTCCACAACATATGCGCATCTTCATCTCTCTTCCAACTCTACTACTTCATCTCCTTGGCATTTTTTGGATTCTTAATTCCATTTGTGGTCATTATCTACTGCTACACAACCATCATTCGGACGCTTAATGCATATGACAATAGGTGGTTGTGGTATGTTAAGGCGAGTCTCCTCATTCTCGTGATTTTTACCATTTGCTTTGCTCCAAGCAATATCATACTTATTATTCACCACACCAGCAACTACTATAACAGCAATGGTTTATACTTTATCTATCGCATAGCTTTGTGCCTGGGTAGTCTGAATAGTTGCTTAGATCCATTCCTTTATTTTCTCATGTCAAAAGTCCCAGATCACTCCACTGCTTACCTTACAATAGTGAAATCACCTTAGAGAACAAGGAACACTATTTGTGAAAACATACATTCTTGGGATAACATGAGCCTAAGTACAAAGAGCTCTATCCCCCAGCTCCATTTTTGAGCTCCTAAGAGATAGTGCTTCAAAATAAAATATTACAAAAGCACTAGCTTTAAAAAAACACTACCAGTATTTTAAGAACATCAGTACAGGAGAAAAGATATCACCACTCTTTATGGCAACTGACACATTTGCCTGACTGGGACTTCAAGCTCTTTATAGCTCCATCTTCTCTTCTTCTACAAGCTTTCTACTGCAGATGGAGACTGGGCAAAGGGACAATGATACAGCATGGGGAGAAGCTAAGATTTCAGTTTCATGTACTTCGAATCATTTTTGATTCTTCTGCCTCCGTCAACTTTCGTGCTGGTGGCTGCCTCATCAGCTGATTTGATCTTTGAAATCTCTCTCACTAGGACCCATTGTCTTAGTCCCCACCTTTGCCTTCCAACCAGTCTCACCTCCTCCACTTCACGGGGGCCACAGTCAGACTTTTCTTCCTCAACTATCAGTTTGAATATCTCACTCAAACCCCCCAGCTCATTGCAGCACTATTTACAATAGCCAAGCCATGAAAGAAACCCAAGTGCCCCTCAAGAGATGAGTGGATAAAAAAACTGTGGCACATATGCCCTGGCTGGTGTGGCGCAGTGGATTGAGTGTCATTCTGCAAACCAAAGGGTCACCTGTTTGATTCCCAGTCAGGGTACATGCCTGGGTTGCAGGTCAGTTCCCAGCTGTGGACGCGGGAGAGGCAACCACACGTTGATATTTCTCTCCCTCTCTCCTTCCCTTCCCCTCTAAAGATAAAATAAATTAAGAAAAAACAAAAAAAAGAAGAAGCTGTGTCACCTATAGACAATGGAATACTACTTGTTCATCAAAAAGAATGAAATCTTACTGTTTGCAACAGCATGGACCTAGAGGGTATTGTGCTCAGTGAAATAAATCAGGGAAAGATAAATACCATATGATTTCACCTACAAGTGGAAGCTAAAGAACATAATAAATGAACAAACAAAATGGAAACAGACTCAGAGACACAGAGAGAGAGGACTGGTGGTTCCTAGAGGTAGGTTGGTGGGGGCATTGGGGCACTGGGCAAAGAGGTGAAGGCTAAAAACCACAAGTTGGTAGCTATAGAATAGTCATGGGGATGTAAAGACAGAATAGGGATATAGCCAATAATACTGTGATAACTATGTATGGGGCCAGTTGGCGTACTGAACAAAATTGAGGGGAGCGCTGTGTAAAGTATGTGATTATCTAGTCACCAAGCTGTATACATGAAACCAGTACGAAAGATAAAATAAAAACCAACACAAAAACCTCCATGGACTCTCCACAGCTTTGGAATAAATCATAAATACTTAGTTTGGCATTCAGGGCTAACCTTCTAATTTTACTTTCCAATAAGCCTTGCCTGTGATGTAGATACAGCCAAACTTCTGGCTTTGCTGTGATGTGATTTTTCCTTTTCTTGCCTTGCCTCCAGCTGGAAAGCTATTTTTAACATGTTTGCCTTAATTCTTTCCATCTCTTGAAGTCCTCAAAGGACCATTCTTTCCTGATTCTCAAGCTAGAAGTTCATTTTTCTAATCTGAACTTTCAAAGCATTTCATTGTATTTTATTTTTAGTTTTTGTCCTCATCCGAGGACACTTTTCCATTGCTTTTAGAAAGAAAGGAGGTGGTGAGGGGGGAGAGAAACACTGATTGGCTGCCTCTTGTAGGCTCCCAACCAGGGAATGAACCCACAACCTAGGTATGTGCCCTGACCAGGAATGGAACCCCCAACATTTTGGTGCATGGGACAACACTCTGACCAACTGAGCCACACTGGTCAGGGCTGTATTTTTATTGCAGTACTTATATATATTTCATTTATATACAAATATTGATTCTGTAAACACTTAAGTACCATATACAGGAGAAAAGGAGTTCCTTCCCTCCCTTCCTTGTGCTTTCTGTGGCAATCCCAGCCAGGCCCAAGCTTTTTCAGGGTCTGTGGGACCCAGCTTCATGCTTTACATGTGATGTGGCTAAGTGAATGGAAGGATAAAACCCCAAAGCCTCTTAACAGCATGAAAGCCCATTTAATTCACGCTGAGAAAGCAAGGTCCTGTGTATGACACTGACAGCATCATTTTTGGTTGGACATGTAAAAAAAGTAAGGAAGCTAAGCTATGAATATACTCAAAGCCATTTAGAAGTTTAAAGTGCATCCGTTATTTTTGTTCCTTAAATAGAGCTTTTATTGAAAAAATGATATTTTGTTATAAATGCCCAGTATGTTCCTGTAGGTAAATGACTATCTTTCCCTTAGTTTAGGAATTAGACAGGAGGCAAAGTGGTTGAGAACATGAAAGATTGCTGACCTGAATTTTCAAGTCTGTAAAAATGTGCATTGACCATTATACTCTGTAGTGACCATCAAAACAATAAAAAATTTTAGGTGCCATATTTTTGAATGTGCAGAGCTTCCTATTTCATGGACTCAGGTTAAAAAACAGGAACAACATGCCCACAAAGACCCTTTACAGCATGCACGTCGTTATGTGAAGAATCAAAATCAGGTAAATACTAAAGCAAGCAAGAAAAACAAATCTAAAATAAATCTCAAGATAACAAAAACTTCAATGGAAAGAACTGGTTTCTGCAGATAATCAGCTGTATTATAATTAACTATAGAAAATATGCAACAATATTCCCTTGTTAAAAGCACATTTCATTTTTATATAGCACATTACTTGTAGCAAAATAGAACTTTTGATGGGGGTATAATCCATATGTTCTCAAGTAAAGCCTTCAATTTAAAAATAGCTAAAGATGGAGGCAGAGGTAGACATGCTTCACCTCATTGCACAATCATAAGAAGGAACACAACTAACTTAAAAACATAAAACAGCCAGAGCTGCCGGAAAAATCACCCAGAAAAACACCCAGAACTGTACAGAAGTCTGACGACCAAGGATTTAAAGAAGCTATGTTCATCCAGATGGGTAGGAGGGGTGGAGAGGGGGAATCTGGGTGGAGAGCATGCGGTGTGGCAGTGGCAGCTGGTGGAATGAAGGTCCCACATTCATGTGTGGTGGATAATAATCAGGGGGACACCTTGTGAGCAAGTGATCCCAGCCCTAGGCCAGACTGTGCAGCCCAGGGTCTCAGTGCTAGAAAAATAAAACCTCATAAAATGAGCTGTACACCCAGTGGGGGTTGGGGTGGTGGAAGAAACTGCCAGTTTCTGAGGAGAGCCCGGAACATATGCAAACCCACCCATTCTGGGAACCACAACCAGGACAGCAGCTGGAGGGGCGCCAGTCGCATATAGGAAGTGGGTAAAGTGACTAGAAAAGGGGCGAGTGACAGGCAAACCCCCAGAAGTCAGCCAGCAGCAGCACTGACCCCTCTTCGATCCCTTCCCCACACAAAGAGCCACAAAGTGTTGAAGCATGTTGCTCCACCCTGGTGAATATGCAAGGCTCTGCTCCATACAAATTAACAGGTGTGCTAAGACAGGAAATCAAAGTGGTTCTACCTAGTACATAGACACAAGGAGGCTGCCAAAATGAGGAGACAGAGCAATATGGTCCAAAGGAAGGAACAGAACAGAAAAACTAAGCGATGTGGAGATAGCCAACCTATCAGATGCAAGGTTCAAAACACTGGTGGTAAGAATGCTCAAAGATCTCATTGAACAGGGCAAAAGCATAAGGGAAGAAATGAAGGCTATACTAAGGGAAATAAAGAAAAATATATAGGAAACCAACGGTGAAGAGAAGGAAACTAGGATTCAAATCAACAAATTGGAACATAAGGAAGAAATAAACATTCAACTGGAACAGAATGAAGAAATATACATACAAAAAAATGAGGAGAGTTTAAGAGGTCTCTGGCACATCTCTAAAAGGGCCAAGATCCAAATCATAAGGATGCCAGAAGGAGAAGAGGAAGAGCAAGAAACTGCAAACATACTTGAAAAAAATAATGAAAGAAAACCTCCCTAATTTGGCAAAGGAAATAGATACAAGTGCAGAAAGCACAGAGAGTTCCAAACAAGTTGGACCCAAAGAGGACCACACCAAGACACATCATAATTAAAGTGACAAAGGTTAAAGATAAAGAATCTTAAAAGCAGCAAGAGAAAAGCAGAAACTTAACTAAAAGAAGTTCCTATAAAACTCTCAGCTGATTTCTCAAAACAAACTTTGCAGGCAAGAAAGGACTGGCAAGAAATATTCAAAGTGATAAAAAAAAACAAGGACCCACAACCAAGCTTACTCTATCCAGCAAAGCTATCATTTAGAATTGAAAGGCAGACAAAGTGCTAAAGGAGTTCATCATCACCCAGCCCTTATTATATGAAATGTTATAAGGACTTACTAAGAGAAAGCAGATCAAAACTATGAACAATAAAATGACAACAAACTCTCAACTATCAACAACTGAATCTAAAATATAAAAACAAACTTAAGCAAACAACCAGAACATGGATAGAATCATAGATATGGAGATCGCATGGAGGGTTACCAGCTGGGAGGGGAAAGAGAGAGATTGGGGGAAAGGTATAAGGATTTAAAAGCATAATCGGGTAGGTATAAAATAAAACAGGGGATGTTAAGAACAGTATAGGAAATGGGGAAGCCATATAATTTACATGCATGACCCATGGACCTGAACCAGGGTGGTGGGGGGAGAATTGCTGGAATGAAGGGGGGGGTACCACACAGAGGGATGGCAAAATTGGGAAAACTGTAATAGCATAATCAATAAAATATACTTAAAAAATTAAAATAGCTCAAAATTCACTGCCTCCACTGAATAGACAAGGTGTGTTTTCTGCTAAGTGTATGACAACACACCCATTTACCCAGACTTTTCCCCAGGAGACAAAAGAAATTTGGTGCCTACACAAAGATTATACTTGAAATACTATTAACAAGGACCAAGAGTCCTCACCAACTTACATTACTGCCCTCACTGTTTGATAAAACTCAGCATCTATTGTTTGAAGATGATATAATTGAGACCTTTAACACCTTATAAGTTTGCTACAAGCTTTACTTTATACTGACAATACCAGTAATATCATTTTCTTCTATTATTTTCCGTGGTTGGACCTTGGGAAGGCAAGGCACAGAAATACCACCATAAACACAATGGGAACTTCTAGCCATCAAAACAGCAGAGGTTAAAATAGCAGAGACCCCACCAAATAAACAGAACCAGATTCCGCCTCACATCCCCCCACTGAAAGAGAAGATCAGGCTGAGAAAAGAAACTTTTAAAACTAGAGGTGGGTAGGAGGGGACTAAATGGTAATGAAAAAAAAATACAATAGAGATTAAATTAAAAAAAAAAAAAAAAACAACTAATGGACAGAGAAAGAAAACTTTAAAAACAGGAATTTAACCAAACCAGATTCACTGCTTGGAGTTGTTTTAAATCTGTTTAAAGCTGTTGCCCAAACAGTTCAAGCCCCTAATTTTATTGGCCAACATGTCTGAGTGCCTGAACTAGAACCCAGGTCCCCAGGCTTGTGTTTAATGCTCTAATTACACTGTGAGAGCTGCTGCTTTCCCACTTAGGAAGGGTGCCCAGCAGGGAGCTAGCACCTCATGATCACTCAGGGGAGTGTGTGGGGGCCCTGAAGAGGCGCCGTGGAGTTCCGGCTTAATTTAGAACCTTACAGTGGGGTGCGCTGGACAGGACCTTCACTGCCTGCCTCGGAAACATTGCCTGCCTCGGGTCTGGCTCACCTCAAGGACAAAGCCCCATGTGGCTGCAGGCAGAGGATCATCTTATAATCCTGTAAGGTAGGTACTACTATTCTCATTTTACACATGTTAAAATTGAAACAAAGAGAATTTTGGTGACTTGACTAAAATCCCTGGCTAATTCATGGCAAAGTTGAAATTTGAATAGCAACTTCTGTTTCCAAAGCAAGTAACTTTATTTTTACTTTTTTAATTATTCAATATATGTTTTTATTGTATTTTTTCCATTACCATTTATCTCCCTTTACCCTCTTCCATCTCCACCCACACTCCCCCTCCCCCACCATCACCACACTGTTGTACAAATCTATAAATTCTTTTCCTTTTTTGCTCAATCCCTCCAAACCCCAGAGCTGTCAGCCTGCTCTTTACCTATGAGTCTGTCTCTATTTTGCAAGGCAAACAACTTTTATCTTAAAATGCCAGTAAGTGTGTCATGTGCCAGGGCCACAGCTACATCCGTGGGAGCAACAGGAGGCAGCCCACTCTTCCTGGTGGACAAGCTGTCCTCCTCGCCCCCTGGGATGTGGTAACACAAGGCTTGGATTTGGGTCTCATTCTCCCACTCACTGGCCTGGCGTTCAACCCAAGTCTCAGGTTCACTCACGTCAGATAAGAGAGCACCCAGCCCCCACAGTCGCTGTGAGGCTCAAATGAAGATCTGTGTGAGGGCACCTGTACGGCGCAGGGGCTACGCTGGGCTGTGGCCATGCTGACTGGATGGCTAACCGACTGGATGGCTAAAAGCACAGAAGCCCCGCCCCTTAGGCAGGAGTTTTCATCTCCTTTAATGAGGTAGTTTAGTCTCGTGTGACTGAGCAGGATTTACATGGCTTTATTTTTTACTTTTAGTGAATTTTTATTTATAATTTTTTTGCATAGGTAATACATGGTATAAAATTAAAAAGATTAAATATTTCTTTTTCTTTCCTAGCCACTCAATGCTCTTCCCCAGTGGCAACCACTTCTGTATGCTGTTGGAGGCTTGATGAGATCAGAATATTTCTAATGATTTGAGGTGAAGTTAGTTACTTCAAAGGGGACACTGGAATCGATGAAATTTTGTTCTAGAAACTAGACTAAGTTACTGGGGGAACTGGGCCTTTGTGAGTTGTTTCCCTTGGTTTTTGAAAGTTTAGAAACACTGAATATATAATACATGCACTCTGTAAAAAATTCAACAATCGAATTGGTACGAAAAGAAAAAGAAGTCTCACACCTTCTATCTAGTTCGCCTTCCAGACAGTGTCTTTTCTCGGAATATTTTACGCACATATAAGCGTCCCTACGTATGGGCGTGGATCCCATTTCCGTTTGAGCGTGGAAGCATACGTGCACTTAACACACAAATTCAGTATTGTCCGGTATAGAGCCATTCACTCTTCTGGATGTATTTCACATATGCATCTGTATATATTGCAATTTAACAAGCCACCTCTTGATGGACAATTCAGTTGTTTTTGGTCTTTTGCTATTATAAAAAATGATGCAATAAATATCCTTTTCCATCTGCCTTTAATGCACAATAATATATGTTTCTGAGTTGCATAGACCAGGCTATGGTTTCAGAAATAATTACTTTTTGGGGTAACTTTGGACAACTTAGTCTCAGCTTCATTATCTGTAGGAGGATGGTAATGATAGTTCATAGAGCTGTGATGAGAATTATGTGAGAATATGCACAAAGTGCCTAACACCATGTCTGGCAAAGAGCAGGTGATCATTAAATGTTTGCTCTCACTAAGGATGTGTTTGCTCTCTCCTACGCGGCAGTTCCTGGGTTCTACAGACCCACACAGAGGAGACGCTCACCGCTTTTGTGTTTGGCTAGCACCTGGGGACATTAAAGCTATGACTGGCTAGGTCCCAGGTAGTATCACTCCACTCTCAAGTGACAGGTACGACAAGTCTCACCACTCAGCCCAGTACCCTTCCAATGACGGCCAGTGTCTTTCAGGCTCCTCATAATATCGTTACAAGCTCCATAGCCAGATAAAACCCTCTGCTCTTTATGGGAACCCTGGCCAGGTCAGTCTTCTCCTACGCCCAGAACAAGCCATGCCGGTACCCATTACCTGCCTACATCATCCTGCTTTCCACCCACCTGACCACTCTTCCTTACCTTTCAGAAACAGCTCCTGTTCTATCTCCACTGCAACTCTCTTGGGGCGTTAATCCACAACGATCCCAACCATCCCTGAATCACTCTGGGAATGCCTCGTTTTGATACTTTACCACATACCTGTCTCTACTATTATTTAACTGTTCTATAAGAGAATGCCTACTGCCTCAATACATTTTTAAGCATTGAAGATAAGGACAGAGAACATTCAAATGTTGTTGTGTGTGCCTTGGACCCTCTTTTCCCTACCAGATGCTACACGCTGCACTATGCACACAGTATGCACTCAGAAATATCCAAGGACTTAAAGTCTGAACAAAAACTCACTCACAACTGAGTTTTTAGTAAAAGAGTAGAAGCAGTAATCAGCTCTAGAGCCGCTTCCCCTAACATTTGAAGCCAGGGAAATGCCAGCCCAATTATTCCATTCTGATTCATAGGCAATTGCTGGAACAAGAAACTAACAAGTTTCAGGGGAAAAAAAATGGGTAAAAAGACCCCTCCCTTTTGCCTTTTCCCTCACCCAGTCTGTAAATTTGAAAGAAACAAACTCACTAAGACTTACCATCAGTTTCTGTGATTTCGCATGGTATAAAACATCCTGGTAGTGCTGGGCAGAATTTGGGTCCACATTTTTAATTTTAGCAGTAGGTAACTGCAGACTTTCTACAGTCTTTAAAGGGTTCCCTTCATCAATAGCTTCATTGATGTGCCCTACCGCCACAATTCCTAGAAAAATGAAGAAAGGTTTCCTTTTAAGTCATAATACTTTCTAAGTTCTCTAGAATCAGCAATTGCAAAGATTGAGTTAGAGATGGGCGTGGAAAATCCGCACCTAAGAAAACTATAAGAACTAATACACAAGTACAGCCAAGGCTGCAAGAGATAAAATCAGGAATCAGGAATCAGTTGCATCCCTATACAGTTGCAGTGCGTAGTCTGAAATGAAATTAAGGGGAAAAATCCACTTATGATAGATTCCAATTACAAATACATTATAATCACAAAAAGAATAAACAGGAATAAATTTAACAAAAGAAGCGTTAAGATATGTACACTGAAAATTATGAAATATTTAAAAGATTAAAGATGATCTAAATAAATGGAAAAATCATCTCATATTCATGAATTGAAAGATTTGGTATTGTTCAGATGGAAATACTCTTCAAATGGATTCAGTATAATTCCTGACAAAATCCCAGCTCTTTTTTTTAACAGAAATTGCCAAGCTGATTCTAAATCTCATATGGAAATGCAAGAGATCAAGAATACAAAATCCAATATTGAAAAAAGAACAAAGTTGGAGGACTCTTCCCAATTTTGAAATTCACTACAAATCTACAGTTAATACTAGAATAAGGACAGATGTACAGATCAATGGGTGGGTTCGGATGGGAGTAAAAGACAGAAAACTGTACAAGAACAAAAATTAAAATAAATAAAAAAAGAAAAAGAAAAAAGAAAGTAACTTCCATTAACTTGACAAAAAATTATTGTCTAATAAATTATTTCTCACTAATAAAAAAAAAGAAATAAACCCTCACAGTTGTAGTCAATTGATTTTTGACATGGTTGTTAAGAAAATCCAACAGGCAAACAACAGTCTTTATGACAAATGGCGCAGAAACAACTGGATGTCCACATGTATAAGGATGAAGCTGAATTCCCTATACCACTCCCTGCACAAAAAATAACTCAAATGGACCAAGGCCTAGAGGTAAAGCATGCACTACAAAACTCTTGGAAGAAAACATTGGAGGAAATCTTGTAGCCTTGGATTAGGCACTACATTTTAGTGATGACACTGAAAACACAAACAACAAAAGAAAAATTAAATACATGAGATGTTGTAAAAACGAAACCTTTTGTGCTTTAAAGGACACCATCAAAGAAAATGAAAGACAACTTACAGAATGGAGAAAATACTTGCGAGTCCTATGTCTGATAAAGCACTTGTATATTTTGTATGCAAATATGCCAGGTATATAAGGAACTCTTATAATTCAAAAGTAAAAATGAAAATCCAATTTAAAATTGGTAAAGGACTTACATAGATATTTCTTTAAATATGGCATGAAGTGGCTAATAAGTACATGAAAAGATGTTCAATATCATTAGTTATTAGGAAAATACAAATCCAAATCCCAAAGAGATGCCACTTCCTACCTACTAGGATGGCTATAATAAAAAAGATAAACAATAACAAGTAGTGTGAGGATATAGTGAAACGAGAACACACATGGCTGGTGAAAATGGAAAATGGTACAGTCACCTTGATAAACAGGAAGTTCCTTAAAATATTAAACACTGGACTACCACATAATCCAGCAATTCCACTTCTTGGTATACATGCAAGGGAACTGAAACCACATGTTCACACAAAATCTTACACACAAATGTTTATAGAAGCAGTATTCATAAGAGCTAAAAGTAGAAACACCCCAAATATCCATCAACTGATGAATGAATTAATAAAATATCCATATAATAAAATATTATTTGACCTAGAGAAGAAGATGAAGTCCGGCCACTGTTAATGTAATGAGAATGGTTTGCACAGCATCAATGTAAAGCGGCAGCCAAGGAGAGTGGACTGGAATGCACATACGTGAACAATGATGACTTCAATGTACTAGTCAGTTTGGGTGGTAGACACCATTGAATGAGCATGTGTACTGTGTGGCCATTGCATTCAAAATGACTGAGCAAGTAGAACAATGAATTTGCATCAAATTATGCGTTAGGCTTGAGCATTCCTCCATGGAAACTATTTGGATGATTCAGAAGGCATTCAGGGATGATGCAATAAGTGCAGCACAAATAAAAGTGTGGCGTGAATGCTCCAAAGATGGTTGAGAATCTGTTGAAAGTGATCCATATTCTGGAAGGTCTGCAACAAGCAGAACACCTGAGAATGTTGAATGTATATGGGCTGCAATCAACAAAGATTGGTGACTGACAGTGCAAGAACTAGAAGCTGATCTGGGAATTTCAAAAACTACTGTGTCTGAGATTTTGATACAGGATCTTGCCATGAAACATGTTTTGGCAAAATTTGTTCCATGACTTCTGCTGCCAGAGCAGAAGGAACATAGTGCTGCAGTAGCTAATGACTTGATTCAAACCGCTACCTGTGAATCAGATTTCCTTAAGCAGGTCATAACTGGAGATGAATCATGGGTCTATGGCTATGATGTAGAAATGAAGGCCCAGTTGTCCCAATAGAAGTTGCCTTGTTCTCCACGTCTGAAGAAGGTAAGGCAAAGCCACAGCAAAATCAAGACATGTAACTGTGTTTTTTGATTGGGAAGATGTTGTTCATCATGACTATGCCTCTCCAGGCCAAACAATTAATAAGGAGTTCTACCTCAATGTTCTGCATCAGTTGAGAGATGCAATATGTTGAAAACGGCTGCATCTATGGGCAACTGGTGATTGGCAGCTTCATCACAACGAAACACCCACTCATGCATCATGTCTCATGAAGCGTTTTTTTGGTGTAAAATCAAATCACCTAGGTGACTCAGCCCCCCTACAGCCCATATTTGGTGCCCTGCAACTTCTGGCTTTTCCCAAAACTAAAACCACCTTTAAAAGGGAAGAGATTTCAGAGTGTCGATTAGACTCATGGAAATACAATGAGGCAGCTGATGGCAATTCCAACTAAGGATTTTGCAAAGCGTTTTGACCCATGGAAGAGACACTGAGAGAACTGTGTGAGGTCCCAAGGTGCTACTTGAAGGGGACTGAGGTGGCATGTTTCATATACAATGTTTCTTATAATTTGTATACCCTTCAATAAATGTCTCTTATTTTTCATATTACATGGCTGGATATGTTCTGGACAGACCTCATACAATGAGAAGTAATACAACATGGATTAACTTTGAACACATTATGCTAAGTGAAAAAAGCCAGACACAAAAGGCCATGTCTTACGTGATTCTATTTACATGAAGTGTCAAGAATAGGAAAATCCATAAAACAAAGTAGATTAGTGGTTCATAGGGGATGGGAGGAGGGGAAAATAGGAGTGACCGCTAATGGGTATGAAATTTCTTTTTGGGGTGATGAAGACGTTCTAAGTGTAGGCAGTGGTGAGACGGCAACAGGGCAGTGCAGGAAGCAGAGGTTCACACTTGCCTCCTCCCAGCACCGTATCAGAGCTGCAGCTAAAGTACGGAAAGTCAACCTGAATAACCATCTGAAGATAGCTGAACAAGTCTTATAACTGCTGTACAACTTTTAAATACACAAAAACTACCACGAAAGCAATAAACATGTACATTTTATGGTACATGAATATCTCAATGAAGCTGCTATAAAAATGGGGATAACTTTATATACAAGTAGTAACAGGGATGTTAATTTCTAAGGCAGCCCTCACTTAGATAGTAGATGAGGGAACCACAGAATACCAGAGCTGGAAGAATTTAATGTAGAGATATACAGGGGAAAAAAGCCTGAAATGCAAAAAGGTTTGGATATACATCTTATTCTTTGGATTACTCTACTTTCTTAAAGCCAAACTTATTACTTCTCATTTTGTCAGTTATTTTTCATCAAAAACAATCACAAATGACTTTACAAGTGTGATATGCTATGAAATAGAACAAGCACTATTAATTTTTAAAAAGTATCTTCATCTTAATATTGGAATTAAGGTAAAATATTTAGCTAAGTATGTCCCAAATAGATGACTCAATAAATATCACCTTGCTAAGAATGAAAAGATTTATCTGGAGAAGGGATGGAACAATCTAAAATGAGTAGAAATTATTCCTGCTTATAGTACTGAAATGTGTTTGAAGAAAAAGTAAAAGTACTTCTCTAACATGCAAGATATACTATTTCAAAACATTGGAAAAAAACTCAGGAAAGTCTAAGTACTGTTCACACACAAGGTATTATCATTTTACCCTGGAGTATTATAAACAGGAGAGCACAAAATACTTCCTTTCATTGGGTAGATTGTTCTAAATACTTTTAAACACCCCATCCAAAAATGATCTTAACAAAACTATGAGAAATGTGTGCTCCCATTGGCCGCTCACCCGGGAGTGATTGCATGCCAGCTGACTCGATTGAAATCGCCTGCTTAAGTTTAGTTTGGTGTGTTTCTAAGGACACAAGCAGCTGAGGTCACAGTAAATGACCTCACAGGAGCTGAAAGATCTACCCAGAAGCCTCCTGGGTGCATCTGATCACTTCCTCAGTTATGAGTCAAGGGGAAATCTCATTTGAACAAAGATTGCTGAGCCTCAGCTCATGGCCCACTTCTTCAAGTCATTGCGTGGGACTATACCATTCTAGTCCAATGAAAGAGTGGGCATCCTCTTAGAGGCTGTATATTTGAGACAGCAGAGGAGGCAACCTACAAAGAATGGTACCTACCAAATGTAAAAAGCAACAATTCCAACTGAAATAATTTAGAGGAAGAAAACTTCCTTGTCTAGGCTGCGCGGTTAAAATAATGCTCATCTATGGCTCTACTAGGAAAAGTGAACTTTCCAGTCAGAAATCAAGAGAGCATCCAAATCTAACAAAATATATTTAGCATCTTCTCCATTAAATTCACCTTCCACATTTATCATTTCCCATCAGCTGCACACCTTCACATCACAAGTCAAACAGAGGGTTAGAGCTGGAAGCACATGGCAGGGGTAGGATGGGGAGAGTAAAGCACTTTCAAGATGTCCACAAGAAGTTCTCAGCTCTTTCGGATGATTTAACTCCGAAATGTAGGAGTTAAATCATGCCTGTTCACGATGGTGTACTTTAAAAATTTAGCTTTTTAAGCAATTACCTAAGTATATGGTATCAAACTCAATACTTGAGGAACTTTAAATAAAAATACCTCATTTTGACAGAATAACAAGCCAAACCGAAACAGAAAAATTAAATATTCTATATTCAATTCCCCAAAAGGTAGAAAGGAAATATAACACGGACCATCTGAAATAACTCTCCTGGATATGGCACAATGACAAGATGTTGAAAAGAAATGTGATAGGGGCCATGTGATAGAGCTCGTGGAGAACACCACAGTTACCTAGATTAATGCCATATCACCTACAAAAGGCCACTCTCTTTTTAAGTTATACAAATGTTACTTGTTTTTCTTTCCTTGGTAAAAGCAAGCACTCTGTTAGATAGTCTGGGACAAATATGGCACCCCCTCTCCTTTTCAATGAAGTGAAGAATGAGAGTAAAACTACAATTGGTCAGCACTGAGAACCTTCACTTGCATAAGGAACACACACCAAAACAACCAAAGCAGACCTGGCCTGCAGGTGTTGTTAGAAAGAACTGGGAAGAAGTTATGGAATAGCGCTTGGCCAGAAAAATCTTATCTTTTGTGACAACATGGGTAGACCTGAAGAGTTTTTTTTTTTTTTTTGAGGGGGGGTTGTTTTGTTTTGTTTTGAGAGAGAGGGGAAGGGAGGGAGAAAGAGAGAGAGACATCACTGTGTGAGAGAGACACATTAAGCAGCTACCTCTCTCATGAGCCCCAATAGGGGACAGAACCCGCAACTAGGTATGTCCCCTGACCAGGAATCAAATCTTTGACCTTTTGGTTTGTGGGAAGACGTCCAACTAAATGAGCCACACCAGTCAGGCCCCTAGAGAGTATTAATTACACTAAATGAAGTAAACCACTCAGAGAAAGACAAATACCATATGATTTCACTTATATGTAGAGTCTAATGAATAAAATAAATAAACAAAATACAAACACACTTATAGATACAGAGAAGATTGATAGCTGTCAGAAGGGAGGCAGGTTGGGGGGGTTGAGTGAAAAAGGTGGAGGGATTAAGCAAATAAAAAAAAACAAGCCCACATAAACAAACTCTTAGCCACAGTCAACAGTATGGCAATTACTAGAGGGAAAGGGGGTGGGGAAGGTAGAAGAGGATAAAGGGGGGATAAATGGTAACAGAAGGAAACTTGACTTTGGGTGGTAAACACACAATATAATACACAGATGATGTATTATAGAATTATACACTTAAAACATAGTAATTTTATTAACCAATGTCACCCCCAAAAATTTAATAAATTTTTAATGAAAAAAAAAAAAAAGAATTGGGAAAAGTTAGAAAACAAAGATGAGACATGATTCTTTGTTTGCCCACCCAAAGAGAGGAGTCCCACCCTTGAGTGCCAATAGCCAAAGCAGCCAAACTGCAAGGGTGGAGATGGGTATCCAGGAGGAAAGCAGTAAGATAGGGGTCTGGGACACTAAGCTTTGTAACAGGACACAAACGCCAGGATCTTTCCCCCAGCAGTCGATGTTGAACGTCTGTGCAAATTAGTGCTCCCCTCTTAATTAACATCTGGCAACAACTGCCAACTCCCAAGCCAACGTGCTGGACAAGAGCTAAGTGGCCCATCTGATTGCAGGGATCCCAAAAGGTCTCACCGAAAGGAAATGTGGAGAGGCAGCAGAAAGCTGTGCAGTTGCAAAAGAGGACATTCAGATTTGTACACAACTTGACAAGGACAAACAGAAGGAAGTGTCCAGTGGTCGGTGTAAGAGTGGTCCATCCACGGCACATGATGCCAAGGCAGCCCACCTGCACCCCGCTTTCTATTGTATTTGGGGCCTAGAGTAAGAATGTTTAACAAAAAACAAACAAAACAAAACAAAAGCCAGCCTGATGTTGGGCACAAGTGCTTGCAGGAAATAGTAAAAAGAGAAGAAAACTATGCAAATGCAATGAACTAACAGTCATCCGTTTTATCTCAATTACCATCCTAAAGTTAGGGCATTGGAAGACCAGACCTAAGATCTTCCCCAAACACACTAGGACAAAACAACCTGAACTTGTGAGAGAAGTGCCTGCCTACTCTATCAGCAAACTTAGAATAAGTGAGTTAGAAAAATAAGTCAAGGCCGAGTGTGGAAGGGAGCTCAACAATATTAGAAATCCGAATCCAATGTTGCTGACAGATCACAGGGCTCAGACAAAGCCAGAGATGATGGTGCTGGTTGGTTTGTTTCTATGGTGGAAAAAAACAGCTTACAGCATGAAGTTGGTAATTCATGGTACAGAAAAGCAGTGAATATACTGATTGCCGAAGTTACACAGCTCCTCATCCTTCAATGTTTTTATAGACAAGAGGCAAACGATAAGGAAGCAAGTGACATTCAAGAAAGCACATTTCAGGGCACATCTTCCAGAGCCTGTCCACTTCCATGCTGGTAGTTCATAATTTCTAGAAACACAGCAATTCACCATGACTTCTGATTATACAGCTACGGTTAGGTTATGTTCCAATTTCTTCCTAGGGTAGGAATATGTGTGTTTTCCTTTCAGAAAAATGCCCAAATGAAACGTCGAAATAAAGTTCAGTGCCTAAAAAACTGAGTTATGTAGAGTAGTCATCTTTGAAGTACCAGTAAATAAAAATTATTAGGACCTCTATTTAGGGCTTTTCCCATGCGTAGGGCGTAACGTCACAGGAAGGGCACAGTGCCCTGCCCCCACAAGGAGCACACCCAAGTTGCTGCTGGACGTGCTGCAAACAGAGGAGCTGGTCTCCAGGCACCCTGCTCTGATCTCACCCCTATTTACATATGTTTTTATTTTGTCCATTCATGTCTTTTCACGTATGCCTTGTCATGTTTGTGATATGTTGGTGCAGTAGCACAGGTATATGATTTACATATACATACATACACACACACGTTAGGGGACTGTGCTGTCACAGGGCTTCATGTGCAAAAATCTGTGGCCCTAGTTTAGAGCCAAGTTGTCCAGACACCTTGTTTCCCACTAGACTAGATAAAGAAAGTGTTCCATACTTACGGTCCTTTTCTTCTTGAATCTGAATATTAACCATATCAATACAATGCTGAATTTCGTTCCAGCTTAAGTTCTCTTGTCCTTGGGACAAAACTTCCAGTTTCATGGAGAGCAGTTCAGTTGCATACCTGTGGGAGGGAAAACATCAGGACACCAATCAGAGACACTCATTCTTCGTTCAGGTTCTGCATCTTCAATTTGACACAAGGGGCCTGAGAGTAGCTGTTACGAGATTAGTCACAGAGTAAAAAGACAAAATTGTC
Organism: Anoura caudifer; assembly: GCA_004027475.1. Taxonomy (NCBI): domain Eukaryota; kingdom Metazoa; phylum Chordata; class Mammalia; order Chiroptera; family Phyllostomidae; genus Anoura; species Anoura caudifer. The sequence goes on from PVKU01003194.1 coordinate 154,834, forward strand.
ACATGCAGCTTTGTCAGCATACAGCAAGCTCACTTATACTAATACTATTCTTTTTCCTAAAAAATACTTTATATACAAATGCTGCTTAATGAAAGTTTCCAAAAATCCTACTTTGTACCTAACTCAAGGAAAACAAAACAAAAACACACTTAGACATTCTCAACTCTGTGAAGTTGCTTTTTTCTAAATACTAATTTTCCTCCGTTTTGCACATCTTGGAATGACCATGGCTCTTGACCCTTCCATCAAGGGTTCTTTTTATTACTTTTGTTTTCCCCAAATCTGAGCTGTAAGGGACCCTTCGGCTATAACCCTAACATAGTTGAGTTACCCTGAGATCTAACAGGCCCACTGAGGAGTCAAATAAAATGCAAATGCAGCTCCAGAAACCTGGCTGAGTAACACACACCTTCACTGTATGTTTTCTTGAAGACGTGCTGCATAAATTGAACCAGAATATCTTGAAGTTTCTCCTTATCTGCCTGTTCTGCCTAAGGCTTCAGAGCAGCTATGCAAAACCCTGTCTTATGTCCCCTCCTTGCCACAGACTCACACACCTCCTTCCGGACCCTTGACCCTCCTCACGCTGCACAGCCCTCTGGGAAACAGAGTTCGGTCAACCACTCCAATTATTTTTCTTGTCTGGAGAAATTTTAGAGAAAAAACATCCATCCTGATATATTACTAAGAAACTTTCATTCCTCAATAATCAATTTTCCTATTTAAAAATTACAGAACTAACGTTACAACCATAAGCTCACATGAGCCATTCTAGCCCAAAGTAAAGAGACTTCATAGTCTGCTTTTGCACTACTCCAGAGAAATAAAGACCAATCACCTACACGCATATTGATTTACTATGTGTTTTGACTTGTGAATAGCACCTGTGGATTTCCTAAGGGAGCTGAAAAGAATTAACATCACCTTAAGTCTAAAACTGTTTTCCTGTTGTGACAAATATTCTTAAAAGTTCTGTATCGCCCCAAGGTGACACTGAGGTGTCTTCCATAGAGAGTAGCTTGAGAGAAAAACAGCATTCAAAATAGCAGGTGGCTGACTGAGGCATCACCAAATGCAGGCCTGCAACTGGTTAGCTGTCACATGTGAGACTTTCCCCCTTACCAAGAGCTATGGACCTAGGAAGATACTCTGAGCCACTAGTAATATGTAATACTAACCATAATAACAATATGGGTAAATGGCAACTTGCATGGTTAGCATCCCTTAGAGATGGGGTCATCCTAAAAATGAGTGCAAAATCCTTATGACCATTTCACATGCTTAACATCTAAATGATGATCCAATGGGAATAAAACGAGAAAGCTTAAGGATAAACACAGAAAGAACAACGACCACCCACCACTTCTTTAGAAATGAACACTCGTCTGATGGCCCAGATTTCAGGGCTAACAACAGAGCTCCACAGGCTTCTCCATATGAGCACTGAAGACATCAGCTTTGGAGAGCATTCTGCAGTTGACCCAAAGGCCCATGTCCTTCTCCTCTCACCCCTCTTAGAGCTCTCCTCACCAACTGCCACGGGTAGACCAGCAACATTACATCTCTAACAGACCGGGGAGTTGTGAGATCAAAATGCCAATTCTGTTCAGCAGCTATTTATTAAGCATTTACTACACATAAAACAAGATGCAGCCTTTACACTTGACAGAGCTTTCAGCCTAGTGCATAAGATGACAAAAACTCCAAAAGAGTAAAACAGCAGAGCACAGGAAAGGCCATCCTGTAGATGGTCAGTAAGAGTAGAAATAAGGGGGTTCCAAGGGAGAAGAAGCAGAAGGAAGTCTTAGTGGCAAGACTTAGTCCCAGTCTTGCCTGGGACAGCCACTGGACCAAGCACTGAGTCCTCAAAACTGTTCTGCTAATGCAGAGAAGATGTTTCTGGTTTGCTTTTGTGCTTCACAGGTGAAGAGAAAAGAACTCTGCTAGGAAGAGTCAAAATTACACTTTTGGCTCCACCACTGTGACCGCACACCATGCTCATTCTCAGGTGAGATGACATTAGTGGGGGTGGAGAGAATCATGGAGACAACTTGTGAAGTGTAATCCGTGCTGGGGGGCTGGGAAGCTCCAGTGCTGTGCCAGGCAGAGGTGGGTGACAGGTATCATGTTCCTGGAGGTGAGAGGAGCGCGCATGGGAGCGGACAGGCCAGAAAGTGCGCAGCGCGTTCAGATCCAGCTTGGCTGAAGGGCAAAGTACAAGGAAAGACGCAGCTGCTGCTCAGGCCAGAACAATATGTTCAGAGTGAGCAGTCTGTTCTTCATTCAGATGAGAACTGGGAACATAAAGAGAGGAGTGCTATAAACATAGCTATGTTTCAGAACAATTAGTCTGGGAATAGCATGTGCCTAGAGCCAATGTCAACTCTACATCATCTCTGTGAGGATTAGACAAAAGAGCCTTCCTGGGAAAACCCAGTCCCAAGGCTGGAAGCCATGACAACTAGGCAGAGACTCGGTAAGAATTCATCAAGGTGGCCATGCACACACCCTTATGCTATGAACATGCACAGCCGTAGGGACTGGCCCAGACTCAGCAGTGTTTCTTAAACTTGAAAACCTGTCACTAGGGCTTCCAAGAACCCGGGTTCAAAGCTGTAATGGAATTGAAATGCTGAGGCCACGGAAGGTCACATGGGGCTAATGCAATTGTCAACTCAAGAACTGAAGGGTGCCTTGAATCTATGTTGGTATTGAGTCATCTGGGTGACCCAGGAAATGCTTAAATCAATTTTTTTTTTTGGGGGGGGGGAAGGTTTTTTATTCAGTGTTTAAGATTGAAAACTTAAGATTGTTGCTTGCAGTTTATGAGTGGAAGGAGAAAAAAACACCATAAATTATCATCTGATTGGCTAGTTAAAATGCTATGACTCAGTCAAATTACTCGGTAACATACCAGTTACTTTGTAGTCTTAGGAGTTCTGGAGCGAAATAGCTCTAAACAAAACATATCATCTGAGAGCACAGGCTAAGGGGTGTATGAAATACCAAATAAGAAAGCTGATAAAGGGAGGTGGTGGTGGACCTTTTGATTCTTTTAGGCTTCTAGCAGTTGGTTACCATATGCAAGGACCTAGGAGCAAGTTATTTTATTTCTTGACTTGTCTGAGTTAAACAACTTTAATCCACTGAGCAAGAATCAAGAGATACTTTACAGATTGGTTAGAAAACATAAAGTAGTTCCGCCTCCCCAGTAGAATTTCAGTTGAATGAAATCATTAGAGAAACAATGGTTATTGCTCATAATGCACTTGTCACACTAAAAACTGTTGAGTAGAATTTCCATTCCAAGTGTTGTTTTCATCTTCACCATCACACTGGGTCCTCAATCTACATGTCTTCACATTTTTAAAGTCTTTCCCCACTTCTCCAGCACTTTTTCTCACTGGTTCCCTTTTTTTCTGAATTGCTAGATGATGCAAGGTGGGAGGATTGCGAAGACACTGCCCTCACTGAGGTCTGTGCAGGAGGGGGATTACTAAATAAGAAGCTGCTAATCAATCTTCAGATGGCAAGGAATGGGTGCTGTGCCCGATGATGCCCAAATTCTCCACTGGAAGAATGTACCAAGAATGTAGTTGATCTTCCTGCTGGCAGCAGTACCACTGAAGCACTTGGGACAAATTCCAAATCCTGTAATTTCTTTTTGTAATCTTCTTTGGCAAATTCTTTCCTGGGAAACACAGTTGCTAATGAAAAATTCCTGTTAGTGTTGCCAACATCTGTGCAGCAGACTGCCTTGCCTCTTCCAGCGGCACATCAGAAGGGAGCTGATTTGTAAGGAAGAACCATCAGGAAGACAGAATTGAATTCTTACAACTGTGCTTCTTTCTCTTACAGAAGCGTCTCTCTTAACTTCCATTTTTGCTGTTTAGCCAGCAAGGCAGCAGCTTTAGCAGCTTCTACTTCTTTCTTTGTCTTTGCAAAATGAGCAGCTCTCTCTGCATGATCCAATGCAATCTGCTGTTTTATATGCTCCTGAGCTGCCCCATCTTCTGCCTTTTCTCTCCTTTCTTCATGGTTTTTGGTTAAACTTTCTACTCTGATGGGGAGGTCCTTGCAGGTCCCTGATTTGCACATCCACTGGCTCCTGAGATGGAGTGGCACAGCCTGATCTTTCTCCTGCTGCAGAATCTGACTTTGTAAGAGGAGTGAATGGTGTCTCACAGACCTCTCCATTTCTGGACAGTTTTCAGAAGTGTTGATAGGTTTAAATGAGGTGGATGGGATAGAGACTGAATTTTCTGACTGGCTGCCATTTGCTACTGATGTTTCACCTTTTAATGAGTGCATCTGCCAGACTTTGTGAATTCTGGTAACAAGTTCATCTGCACAAACACTTCTGCAATTATTTCCAAGGAAGTTCACTGTCTGCAGTAAAGAAACTGGATGTAACACACACTACAGGATACACTGGTGAAAACTGTAGGCAGGCTCCACTTTTGGCCTCAATTTTAAGAGCAACAACACTGTTTGAAGATGCTTGTGGTACTTTTCATCTTCCCAGCTTGCAGCCATCTGTGTAGACCGCTCATCCCCTGCCAGGAGCACCACGAAGACTGTGTGCTCCCCTTGGCTGATGCCAGGGTGGCCAGAAGGGCACCCTCGAACCACGGCATCCTGCACCTGGGCCTAGGTGCTCCCAGGATGTGTTGTTGCTGTGGTCCCAGAGCTGCCCCCCCTTCAAGGCCCACTCCCATCTCCGTGGCCCCACAGCCTCAGCTGGTCTGCCCACCCCAACCCCCAACCCCTGCCCACACCAAAGTGCAAATCCATTAGCGGCCTCCTGGGATACACAAGTGTGGGTGAGGAATGCGCTGTGTCACGTGACGCCACACCTTGGGACCATACCGAGTCCCATCAATTTTTTAAAAGATTATTAAAACACAGATTTTAAGTTTCTCATACAGAATATTTGAACTCCGAGGCTGTGTCTGCAGGTCCCAGTTGAAAACCACAGGTATAAAAGTGGTTCTCAAATGAGATGTGGGACCACTTCCTTAATAGGTTATTTATAAATTGGGATGGGGGGAGGAGATTTTTGATAATCAAAATGGGTGATTTGGAGGGAGGGGATACTGTCATTCAGAGGGCAGTGGCCAGGGATGCTGAATCTGTGGAGTAGTCTGGACAATTCTCTCATCAAGATTCCCCATTAGATGGTTAGCTTCCTGAGGGAGTGCCCAGCTGTCTTCTTCTCCAGCACAGAGAGCAGAGCAAACCTGCTTAGCTAAGAATGAGGGCAGGAAAGAGTAGGAAGACCGATTTGGAAGTTCTTATAGAAGCAAAGGTAAAAAGTCTAAATGAGGTGGTCGCTGGGAAATGATGCATTTTGCACACATATAAGGCACGCAGATTGACTACTGACAGGGAGAGAAGTGAGCAGGCTGCTCCCAGCAGGCAGTGCCTGGCAGAGGCATAGGGAAACTCAAGTTGAACTTGAGGTTTCTAAACTTGGAGTGGAGGGTGGTGCCATTAAAAGAAACAGCGGCGGTAGAAATAAATTACCTTGCAGAGACTCTGAAGCATAATATGAACTGGGCAGCCAAATTTATGCGGTACAAGAACATGAGTTTCTCCAAAAAGGCTAAAAATAAGAAAAATTCACTGTCCTACTACTTTTGGGCCATTCTCTATATAGATAAGTGGTCAAACATAATTTTTTAAATTTCTAAGAGGTTTAACAATTTTTTTTTCCCTGCACAACTGTATGTGACTTAGGAGAATTACTCAATCTACCCACCTATTTGAGCAGTTCCAGAATCAGTATCTGGAAGTTTTAAGATCTAAGCAGACATCTCCCCCTGGTGGTCACAAAGATGGATGGTCACTGTTTTGGATTTAGGCTTTTGCTTTACTGAATCTCTCTCTCATTGGGCTACTTATTACATCCCCTTAACTTTCCCCCTGGATCTGCTCTAGTGTTTTATAATATTATCAATTGCACTATCTAGTAGCATATGTATGGAGCACGAAATGAAGAACACTAAACTGGGATTGCTATCCACTGCCGTGATCCACTGTGGTCTCAGGGTTCCTTTGGTTTAACACTCAGGAAAAGGGGGTTTGGGAGCCCAATGGCCAAACTTTGGGTCCGTAAGTCCAACATAAAAGAACTGGACTGGATGACTACTAACGTTGCTTCCAACTTTTCTATATTTTGTTGTCTCCAAAAGAAGCCCAAAGGAAGGTGTGGTGAAGGTATGTTTTCAACACATTGTTAGCCTATCAAATAATCTTTGCTTACAATGAATTCAGGCAGCACTTGCCACAGGATGATTGTTTTTAGACTCTGTGTTTCCCTAAAAGGAATACTGTAAAGAAGGAGCTCTACTAGTAGAAAGGCTCTTAAGACAAAGTGGACTAGCTTTCAAGAAAATGAGCACGGATATATGGATTTCTTCAGGAAGCAGCAGATCCTTTATTTGTGAGATCAGCCAAAGATGGGTTTCTGCATTGAACAGGGGTTTGGAAAGCTTCTTACCGTTCCACATACGTCTCATCCAGATTGTTGAAGCCTATTGCTGGGTTTCTGAGCTGACTCTGCACAGACACGAGATCACTGCTGTCCAAGGCCTGGTTCAGTAAAGCAACAGCGGACAGCATTTCCACCGCAATCAAGAGCTCCTCGTGGGCCAAGTAGTTCTGTTGGGAAACATGTGGCAGTAAGCTCACACACCTCATGGATGTGATGGGAGTTCAGAATGCACATTTCAAAGAATGATGAAAAGTCAAAGATTTTGAGAACCCAGAAGAACAAGGGCTCATTAGTCACCTCCTTTTCTTTGGCTTTCGAGAACAGGTAAGTGGCTTCTGGGACTTTCTTAGGTGATTTTGGGGACTGAGTTCATTACAACCAACATTTATGATTCCACAAACATCTGCATTCCCATAGCTGATTCCTACTCCCAGCTCTGCTGGCTGCTCATAGGCTCGGTCTTACCAAATAAGCCAAGGATTAGACAACGTCACTTTCTGAGTGGGAGGTAGGATTTTAGTATAACTAATAATTCTCCATTTGGACTAAGGGTAAGGAAAAGGGGAAAGAATGTCACCTAAAACTTAGAGCTCCGGAAGAGTAAATAAAAATCTTTAGACCAAGAATATTGATTCTAGTTTCAAAAAATCTAGTCACATTTTTATAATTGGGTAGAAATTTTTAAATGTACTAGAAGGTGTAGATTTTTGAAGAAATGTGAGGTAAATCTTTTGGTAAAGCAAGTAAGAACTTCCAGATTTATGTGATGTATAAATATGAATTATTTAAAAAATGTATCTTAGATTTCAGAACATCCTCCCCCTTCCATGTTCCCTTCTATTTAAACTGTTTTATGTTGACTTGGCTGAACTTTTAGAAGTTATTTCTTCCATGCAGTGAAGGAACACAAAGGGGTCATGAAAGTGAATTAATTTTAAAAAGCTGATACATATCTTTACATCTAGGATATTAAATGTATTTAATATAATACAATGTAATATTTATATTAAAATACATTATAGATTTCTGGATCACCAGAGAAATCTTGCAGCAAAATGGTTTTAGAGTAACAAAGTATAATTTTCCCTTCCAAAGCAAATGGAAAGAAGAAGTTATTGTAGGGAACATGTAAATAAATTTCATCCAAATGTATTAAATTAACTACAAGTTGAACACATAGGGAAAGTATAAAATTATAAGAGAAGAATGTAATCATCTGAGATTCACCTCTTCTACCCCTTTCAGTGAGCTGCCCACAAGTGTCTGAAGGGTGGGTGGGCAGCAGACACGATAAGGAAAGTAAAGAAGAACAGGTCTGCACACCACGAGCTGACGGCTGGCCAGCTGGGGATGAATGCCCGTGGGAGGGCTCTAGTGGCCTTGAACTCCAAAGCTAGAGAAACGGGAGAAAATATTAATGAGGGAACCTAAATGCAATTTAGGGGAGTAAGTTTTTCTTTTATTACAAAATCACATCTTGCTGTTTAGAAAACATAGGAAGTCTTCATAAGCAAGAATAAGAGAACAAGTCCTACCACCCCAGCCATTTAGTTTATATCCTTCTAATTTTTAATTCATGTAGTCATTTACAGAGATGTTTTTAAACTGACTTGTTATTTTCTAATTACAAAAAAACCAAGGTAATGCTATATACTGTGATCTCATTTTTTCCACTTAACATTTGTGTGAGCAATCTGTTATGAGTTAGACATGTGGTTTGTTTCCTGCTTCTCAGTATCAGAGACAAGGCTGGAAACATCCTCGTGGCTACAGCTTTTTGATTCATATTCTTTTCCTAGGAGCATAACTGTCAGAAAAATGGGAAGAGCCTCCGGTGCCCACCACTTGGGCCACCCTCCGGGAGGCGATGCTGCTCAGGCTCCCATTGGCTGTGCGGGAGAGGCCTGCTGCCTCAGATCTGTGCCCACACCGCACTAGGTCAGATCTCGCAAGTCTGCCAATCTGAGTTCCAAAAATAATTGTATTTTGTTTTAATTTACACTTACTTCTGATTCAGTGTGAACACTGTTGTGTGGGTTTGTCATTATGAATATTAGATACTTCGTGAACTGCCTTTTTATGCTTTAACCCCCCCGCCCTAATTTTTTGGTGGATCAGTGTTCTTTCTGATTTTTAAGATCCAATGGCCTTCTATTTTTCCTTGGATCTTTAATTAAAAAATTTTTTTTGTATTTAACTGTTTATATTGGAAATTTATTTTGGTATGTGTAGTGAGGTAATGTTTTCTTCCCCAAAGGATTAAATACTTGTTAAGGATTTCATTCCTTTCCCCACCTTTTTGAACACTAGCTCTCTCATATATTAAATTCTTGGCTCCACTCCACCACTTCTCATTTTGTTCCATTGTTTGGCTTAGTTTGTAGTGCATGCGCTCTTAATTACTCTAACCTTATGTAAATAGTGCTGTTTAATGCCATTCGCACAGTAAGGAGCACATGTTTACAAAAACTAAAGCCATGGGGCTAATGTTCTTGGTCACCGAATCTAGACATGCTGACTTAGAGCTTATTTTTCTATATCAAAAAACATACTTAAAAAAATTCAGTATAATTTAAAAATTATCCCCCAAATTAAAAAAAGTCACAGAGAACAACCACCTGCTTTCAATTGTATCTGTGTAGAGCCCTGTCTGCATTTCCAAACTGCACTCTCAGATTCTTTATGTGGATCAAAAGCAGGAATTAAAGAGGAAGTCGGCCATAGAGTTAGTCCAGGGAGGCCAGCAAGACTGGGGATTGGTACAAGTTAGAAATGCTACATCCCCCGAACCTCTTAAGCAACCTTTCTCGTGGCTTGGACTGATAATAATTAACATCTCCATAACCACAGTCTCCTCTGACTCACCATGGCGTTCTGTTTCTGGAGGTTGGAAAGTTCGGTCTGGTACATCGCAGCAGCAAAGGGATAAACGGGAGGCAGCTGGGCCTCTGGTTTCTTCAGTGCAAGCAGTGTATTCTGGGGGTCACCTTCCCGAATGACAGCATTGATGTGGTCCACTGCAGCTAGTCCTGAGGGGCATCACATTCTGTCAGAAGGCCCACTTTTCCCACTGTGGCTTGACCCAACCACCCCAGCTATCCAAGGAGGACTATCCCCTAAGAATCCTGAGACACCAATTCAAAAGAACCTATGCACCCCTATGTTCATAGCAGCACTATTTATAATAGCCAAGTGCTGGAAACAGCCTAAGTGCACATCAGTAAATGAGTGGATTAAAAAACTGTAGTACATTTACACAATGGAATACTATGCAGCAGAAAGAAAGAAGGAACTCCTACCCTTCACAACAGCATGGATGGAACTGGAGAATATTATACTAGGTGAAATAAGCCAGGTAGCAAAAGACAAATACCATATGATCTCACCTATAAGTGGTACCTAATGAACAAAACAGAAAAATAAGCAAAACAGAACCCCAGGCATGGAAACAAGGAACAGATTGACAGGGACCAGAGGGGAGGGGAGATAAGGGAGGAAAGAAGGGGTACAGCCTGATTAAAAAACAAGTATAAATGACCCAGGGACATGGATAATAGGATGGGGATTGACTGTGGGAGCAGTGGGGGCAGGGCAGGGGAGAGCAACAAGGGAAAATTGGGACAACTGTAACAGAACAACAGTAAAAAAAGCAGAATTTAAGAAGCCACAGTCTATGAACTCTGAGAAGCTGCAGTTGCGGGGCAGGCTAAGCCTTTGAAATGGTAGCAGAGTAGCTGGAAGTCAGCCCGATCCTTGGAGGTAGTCCCTAAAAGAACTCAGCATTGACAGAGCTGGAGATATGAGAACATTCCTGCCTAGCATGATGTCCTTACAAAACCCTTCCTTTGAGGACCAGCTCTGGTTGTCCCTCTTCCGTGAAGCCTTCACATGGTTCCAGTCCCTGAGGATTTCACACCTTGGGAATCCACACAGTACTGGGAGCTGGGCCACAGAGATCCTGCAGGCATTGCTCTTGAATGCTCATTATGTGTTAGCACTGCCTCCTGAAGGAGACTGAGCTGCAGGAGGCCTGGCCCTACTGCTGTATCTGCGCCCTGAGTCAGAACCATGGGAAACCCACGGGAGGCACTCGGACGCACTGCTGCTTGGGCTCGATGCGACTAGTCCTCAGAACCTTCTCCCTCAACTCCGTGTTTCTATGAATTGTGATTCTTAATACAAAGTAATCCAGGTATATTTTCAGAAATACTATAACTAAAATTCTTATGATTGAATAAGTCTGTGCCAGTATCGGTTAATCTAAAAAAAGAAAAAAGAAAAGAAAAGAAAAAACAGCCTTGACCACAGAAATGCCTTGGTTGACACGATCTGACCCCATCGTAAGCTCTGTGATGTCTTTACCAGCTTCAGTGTTCAGATTACAAAGACCTGAATTTTAGTGACCAAACTGAAAGTGCTTAAACCAGTGGGTTTAGCATAGTTTTCAGAAAACAGAAACAGAATTGCTGACCAACTACAAGAAAGAATGATAAACTGCCACCAGGCAATAGCAGAGAGAACCAGCAGGATTTTGCCTTGTAAATAAGGCTTCAGGGTAGTAGAAAAAAACACAGACCCATAGATTTCTAGAGCTTCTCTATCTCCCTACTACAAGACTACACTGCAGCTAAGACTATTCTACCTCTTTTTAACCGATGACAATTTGTCCACTCTAACTACACTCGCAAGGAGCCACCTTCAATAACCTCTCTACCAACAGACATCTTTCAGCAGCAGGAAGTACTCCCAACTAATGCAGTCTTTCATGCCACCCTCCCAGAAAATGTACACTTATTCTAAAGGATCCGAAAAACCCAAACACATTTTTCTATTCTTAGAATTAATATGACAAATGAAAGAATTCCAGAAAGGAAGGTCAGTAGTTGGTTGTGGTGTTTGCTCTTCTGTTAAAGTTATGAGACCCTTCTGCTCTGCCTCTGACTACTTTGGAAGGCACCCTGCTTCACCTTTGAAAACTCTATTACATGTTTATGCAACTGAGGGTAAACTATTACCAGAAAAATCACGTCCTTAAGACACTCTTAGTGCACCATTTCTTCTAAATAATAAAAATAAAGTAAGCTTAACCACTCTTTTATACTGTGCATTTAACATAATTCCCAGCCCTGGGCATCACAGAATAGGTCACGTGATGAGTGGAATGCACATGCCAAACCCAAAAGTTAAATAATTGTAGCTCGAAGAAAGCTGAAGGCGCTGGCAACAGAGCTGGTGACATTGCCATCAAAGCTGTCACTGATGCCATCAGGATGGCTGCTAGGAATGTAGACACCTTAACATTTCAATGTAATAAACCTGCCTGGCTGGGGAAATGCTTGTCAAGGAGCTGTATGTACACGTTTTAAAGCACACAACTGTCTCCTCATCAAGTCACTGACGCAGACATACTTTTGAGGGATCTTTTTTGTTGAGACTATGTTTGGCTCTACTCGACTATAACTTTTCAGAAGGGGAGAGATCAAAACCTTCAGAATAATCATGTCCTGCACCTTTAAAACCATTGACTATTGCAAGGTCCTTCATAATTTCAGTTGGTTATGCATCAGTGCAAATTACCTCATGCCTTTTACTTAAAAATGGGGAAAAAACTATAGCTGATTTGGCATTAAATTTGTCATGGAGTAAAGTATTAAAATATTTACACAAGGCATTTTACTTAACATGAAAAAGAAATTTATTGTAGTGACTATAAACATTTCATAATAAAGGATGGCGAAAGGCTATGGAACTATTTCCTCACTAAACTTATGGACCTCAGATGTTTTACTGGCAACATTAATTTCTTCCTGTAATTCATTTCTGCCAAGCCTAATGAAATTCTCAGCTTTTAAACAGAACAGAAGGAGAAACTTGAACTTACACTCCATGTATCATCACCAACATATTCAACATTTAGTAGAAGAAAAGAATGGGAATACACATTCCAGTATGTTGGAGTGTGTGTGTGTGTGTGTGTGTGTGTGTGTGTGTGTGTTTTAAGTTACTCTGGAGCTCTTAGCAGTGTAGGTATGAGAAAATTTCTCACACCTACTGTCGTGAACACCTAGATAGTCACATCCAAGTTCTCTGGGCCTGCTTAATTACTGGGTGAAGCCTTCTGGATGTGTCTCTACGGCAACTTAGGAACAAACGTCCGGGTTGCACCTACAGATCTGCATGGTTTGGAAGGTGTTAAGAATGATAAAGAGCATTCGAAGCTCATAGAGGATGTTAAATCGAGGACAAGGTTTAGGGCTGCTGTAATTAGTGAAAATACCAAATTTACATTTGGCAGACAGTTCACATGCTTTATTAAATGGGATAAATGGTCTTTTATGTATTCATTTTGGGGATATATATGGGTTATTTAGGCTGACCTATGAGAAATAAACGTCAGATAGAATTCCTTACTGCTTCAAGTAAAAATAAATTTTATTAGAAAGGGGAAAAAGGCGAATAAAGAGATGAATGTATCTAAGTCTGCATATGCGTATTTTGGCTGTCTGCTTTCCATCCTTTGTAGAGACACCACGGAGGAACCGAACTGCAACTCCACAGAGACTCAGGGTCTCGGATTTAAACCCAGCGCTGTGTGATTCCACTGGCCGGTCAGGCCTCGTTTGCTTGCACTGGAGCTACTCAGGCTGGAAGAAACCAGTTTGTACAAACTGTAGGCTAATAACTGGGAAGTATTAGAGGGTAAAGCTGTCAATAATGCCTTTTACAATTCCAATCAAATGCCATCACATAATCATGGGCAAGGAATGAGAGTGTTTAAGTCATGATATTTTACTAAATAATCATCAATAATATCCCAAAAAGGGGCAGGTTCAAAACATGACACACTGTACTTATGATGCAACAGGAAGGGACAGTCAAACTAATTTCAAGACACCCTGACCTACTCTGCATGGAATGGGGGCAAGATCCCCCAAAAGTGCTCCATAGGAAACTGCCAGATGAAACAGCTTAATTAACAGTAACATTCACAATTCATGGATTTTTTCTGTCACGTAAGGCAATTTCACAAGAGTACAAATTGAAAGTTTTGCTGAGATTCTGAGCAGGAGAGTTCATATCTTACAGAAGTACCCATTTCCTGTGAAGAAGGCATTACTTACTGTTGACTTTATTGATAGTGCCTTGGATTTCCGCCTGTGTCAGCAGTTCTTCGTACGCATCTCTTTCTTCTTCGGAAATACAGTTACTCTGCAAAGCAAAGTCTTCACTGACTTCACTGAGGTTAAATGTTTCCAAAGCTCAATAGTCAAAAGCAAAAATACAAGGAGTGAAAAGAACCACCCAGGAGCACTCACTTGAAAGCAATGTAAGCATTTAGGATAGACTGCTTGTGCAGGGCGCCGGGGCTCCCGACACCCAGCAAGGGCCGCAGAGAGGAACAACAGGCCCTGCGAGCGGAAGGAAAGGCCTCGTTTTCTGATGGAAACCTTACACTGGACCCCTTGATGTCACCACAATTTTGAATACCAAAACCAGTTAAACGTTGGCAGTTTCACTGGAGTCAGTCTAATAAAATCAAGAACGCAATAATGAATATATCTAGCACAACAGAACACGTTCTATAGAAGAAATACGTGTTCAGTTGGAAAAAAACTTTACAAAGAGACAGCTGAGGGCACTCTGGAGGAGCAGAGCAAAGTCAATGGCAGAGGTGGGAGTGGGACACGGATGGCAGGGTCTGGTCACAGAGTGGGAAAGGTTAGTGGGACCGGCCGCCTACCGCACAGAGCACATGTCCAGGGCTCCGCTGAAAGCTGGGGAGGTAAGCTGGGTGCCCTGGAGGCTTTTTAAGGACAAGAAAAGGACCTGACCATACCCTAGTAGACAGTAGGAAATCAGGGGAAGTTTCTGGAGAAATGTCACCAGATCTGCAGTAAAAGATGAATTTTTCAAGCTCTAGCCCTGGACAGGCTTGGAGAATGACAGGAAGCACAGTGACCCTCGGGGGAAGGGACTGCAGGAGCCCTAAAGCCGGGACAGGAGGGGCAGGGCTGAGGCAAGAGTGCGGAGACTAGAGAAGGTGGATGGATGCAAGCCTGGCAAGAAAAGGCAACAGAATACAGGGATGGACAGGCCCTAGGAGACATAAAAAGAGTTCTGAAACAATAAAGTTGGAAGTCGTTCTGAAGGGAAGCCAGCAAGTGGCTCAGGTGTGAGAAGGGCGGAATGGGAATGAACACACCTCCTACAAGGTAAGCGGAAGGCCTGTGGATGGAGTTATCTGGAGGAGCGTTAGAGACGCCTGGTATGAGGCTAAGGGTTTCTTCAACCAGGGGCTAAGCTTACTTGAGGAAGAACAGAGACAGGAGTGACTCCATGTCAAAGTCAATCCTCACATTCAGAGGGAGGAGGAAGCCAAGACACTGATACAGTGGAGAACCACAGCGACAAATCAGCACGTAGGTAGTGGAGCGGACCATATCAAGGCGGGCGGCCAGCGTAGGGCAAGCATGCCGGAGGCTGGTGGAGGCCCCCAGTGGAGAAAAGGCTGCAAGATAAAGTGGTCATTTTTGGTAATGGGGCTGAAGCTGGCATGGCAAGAGCTTAAAGAGAGGAGAGTTGGCGAGCAAGTAGAAGTGGAGCATGGACAAGCCTTCAATAACACAGGATGGCAGGAAGTGGGGAGTGCAAAGGCAGGGTCAGGGCAAGCTGCCCTGCTGAGGAGGAAAACATTGTCCTCAAATATGGTGGTGAATATTGGGAAAATGTGAGGAGAGTAGGTTCAAAACATCCCCTCTAAACTCCACCACACTGAATTATTAACCTCTACTAACAAATCTGAAGGTAGCTCAGCCAGTACAAGGTCTGCTGGGGCCATCTAACCAGGAAAGATTTTTAGCTGCTACTTTTACACTTTTCAGATAAGTAGTAAGTTTACGGAATGACCTTAAAAACCTTGCAACTTACAATATTCACCATAAAAGGGAACCTAATTTCCTTACATGATTCAAGGTCTTCTTTTACCCTCACTTTTCATTCAAGCCAGTTGCCTATGGCTGTAGACAATTTAACCGCCAGCCGATTTAAAAGTGTTACTTTTTTCAAACTAGCTACTCTCAACTATATTTATTACTGAGAATCTAATCAAATACCTTCAGTCTTGCATTTTCCTCTTTTCCCTTTTTGGCTTCCCAGAGTTCCTTCTGATATTCCTGTGCAAAGTTTTCATCCACTAAAGTTAAAACAGCATTTGGGTTTCTTAGTGTTACAATGGTCTGCTCTGCTATTCCTTTTTCAATAGCTTCATTAATGGCTATAACAGCAGCATGCACTGAGAAGAGGAAATACAAAAATGTTTTGTTAGCAAATGATAACACAGACAGTTGCATCAACACTGCATACACTCACGCAGGTTTATTCTCTTCTTTGGCTCCGAGTAAGCATACCAAACAAGGGGCCTCAGACACACCACAGGGCATCCCTCTGATAAACTCCACCTGCCCACCTATCTTGGTCCTATCTCAGCATCTGTTACATAGTCCCTATCCATTTATTCAACCTGCACTGAATGGCTAAAATGAATGAAGCACTATGTCAACCACCTGGTCATTCCAAGGGTTGTACCCACACTTTTAAAGTAGCAGGCTGTTTCTAAGAGATGCCTATAATTTAACTTGCAACACTAAAAGAGAATGTAGCAATGTGCCCTACCACTAAAATCTAAGGACAAAGAAAATAGAGAAATATTTTGAAGAACAAAGATATCTCTGGAACCTCCTAATTCACGTTGTACAGTGGATGTTTAAAGTCCCAAATTAACCCTTGGCCAGTGTGGCTCAGTTGATTGGAGCATCGTCCCATAACTGGAAGGTTGTGTTGATTCTCGGTCGGGGCACATGCCTAGGTTGTGGGTTCAATCCCTAGTCAGGGTGCACAAAGGAGGCAACCAACTGATGTTTCTCTCTCACATCAATGTTTCTCTCTCTCCCTTCTTTCCTCTCTTGAGAATAAAATTTAAAAAGTCCCAAATCAATTACTTGATTATATTCAGATATGCTCAAATTAACCATGTCTAATATATATAATAAAAGCTTTCAGAGGGGTTTAAAGTATCTTCTACATATTCTGTGTTTTGTAACCATGATCAACAAATAAAATATAGGTCAGTCTGATGTCAATGGCAAGTCTGGATTTTAAATAGTCTTACAGGCAGCTTCATCCACGGACAGTTCATTAGCCAGAATACCACCTATTTTGCTGAAAGACGGCATCTGTATTCCATATTTCTCGAGTTCCTTTCTCATGTTACTGATTTCCTCCTCTGAAAAAAAAAAAAAACAACAAATTAAAGAGAACCACAGAAATGGAGGCAGGAATAAATTTATTCATATCAAGAAATGTTATCATCATAGGGTCCCCTTCCCAGATCTGTGGGATTTATCTCTCTAATAAAAGAAAATAAAAAGTGCATGTCATTATTGAAAGGAAGGAGGGAAGGAAGAAAGAAAGAAAAGGAAAGGAAAGGAAAGGAAAGGAAAGGAAAGGAAGAGAAAAAGAGAAAGAAAGAAGAGAAAGACTATCATGAAGGTGGGGCCATTTCTAAGCAAGAACCTTAGGCAGAAGTCAGCCTCACCTTGTCATTTTCCAAATGTGGGGTAAAGGAAACCTGGCTGAGTACAAAATAATGTTTCCTCCTCTGACCAATCAATATAGAGGGAAAAAAAAAAACAAATAAAAAATACCGCAATGAAAACAAAAAGTGCTGGTCCATCATCTTAGTAATTACATTGTAAAAAATTATAAAGATAAAAAGCAGTACCTGTGAAGTCTACTTTGCCCAACAAATCCTGGATCTGGGGTGCTATGCCTAGTTTGAACAGATATAAACTGAAAAAGAAAACATAAACTTATCAGAAACTTCATTATTATAAATCTTAGAGTTAGAAATTGCTTAAATCTTAAGGGCTTTTTTCAGTTGGGAAAGACCTAAGAGATTACTCATCTAATCCGTTCATTTTGTAGGTGGGGGAACTGAGCCCGAGGTCACACAGTCCCTGGTAGGACTGAAACGAGAAGCCCAGTTTGCTCCAAAGACTGGTCTCCTGCACTGCACGGCGCTCTCGCAGAGTCAGCTGACTCTGCCCTCCACGTGGAGGGGAAACCAGAAACTTGACTAATGAAAAACATCAGGTAATAAGTGAAATAGATGTTTATTTTTTTCATAACTTAAATAAACATTTCCTTGGATATTTCCTTACATAATTCCTATTTTGTTGAAAGTACAGCTCAAATGATCATATTGTCCTTTTCAGTATCTTTCAAAGTACCACACACCCTTGAGGAAATACTTGTTTTACATTTTCTGAGCCAGTAGATTAAGTGGCAAGACGATTGATAGATGAGGTAAGGTTAAAGATAAACCATGCTGTGAGCATATTACTCAGTGCAAGATGGAGAGTAAATTACACACACACACACACCTTTAAAAACCCTTAGGAAGTAATGATGGCACCCACTACTCTACCTATAACCTGCAAAAGAAGGTAAGGGCTGGCATCTAAATTCCACCAAAGGTGAAAATATATGGTTATGTGTCTTTTCCCATTTAATCACTGAGCCGTGGTTCCTGTTTCGGATTTATCCTACCCTTCCCAGCCCCCAAGATTAATTCTACAGACCAATTAAAAAATTCTGGGTTCACTTTATTATCAATTTTGACAGGGTTATTATTTATGAGGTTTTAATTAGAAGTGAGAAATTACACAATAACATCTATGGGAAATGAACTGAGAATGACTCCAATGATTTTAACTATTTCAAGATCATCGCTTCCCGTACAGATGGGAGATGGACCTGTGTAGTTTGTGACAGATACAAAATTCTGTTAAAGGCATTCAAGGTCAAGCCTGCTTAATTGTATTAGGACAAATCTGACTAATCAATTAAATAGCATGCATTGTACTTCACTTTTTAAAATCATTTCTGTAAAAAACAACCATTTAGAAAAGTAATACATGGTCAAAGTTAAAAATTATAATGAGTGATTGTTTAAAAATTACTTTGAAAATTACTACCCACAGTTAAACACTAAATAAATTTTGATATAAGTTCTTTTAATGTTGTTTCTGGAAACATCTATTTCATAAACTCAAATAGTATTCTATAATAAGAACTTATGGTACTTAACCAATTGCTGAGCATTTAGATGGTTACTAATTCTTCAGGATGTCAATGAACCTACTTATATATAGATACATCTTTGTGTATATACCTTATTTGTTATTATAAATCCCTAAAAACAAAACTGCCAGATTGGAAGGCATAAAAACAATCAAAACTTTCAATATGCAGTCAAACCAATTCTTAAAAATAGATTATGGCCTCTGACTGGTGTGGCTCGTTTGGTTGGGCATTGCCCTGTGGACTGAAAGGTCGCCAGTTCAACTGCTGGTCAGGGCACATGCCTGGGTTATGGGCTAGGTCCCTGGCTGGGGGTATGTGAGAGGCAACCGATCAATGTTTCTCTCCCTTGCTTTCTCCCTCCGTTCCCTTCTCTCTAAAAATAAATAAATAAATTATTTTTTCTAAAGAGATTTAGCTCTTTAAATTACTGTGAGTAAAGAGTTAACCAACCCTTCTCCCTTCTGTGAGAGAATCTGACCTGGACTTAACCATTTAGCTCTGTTCCCCTAGGTGTACTGACAGCCCTATTACTAAACATCATTGCTTAGAAGAAAAATAACCTGTGATTGATAAATTGCATCTTGACTCAAAGGAATTATAAATACCTAAGAGGCACCATATTTTTAGGTGTCTGTGCTCTGTGACTCATAACCAGCATGCTCCCGGCAGGCAACTAGGTAGCCATGCGGTGCAGTGGTTACACTAGATTCTGGCTCCTGGGGGCCGAGGCTCCATGCTGGGGAGGGTCCTGCAGACACCAATATGGGTCTCACCCAAGTTGTCACCCAGGGCACTAAAGGGAACAGCTTCCGGATGGCTGGGTGGACAGCTACGTGGAGTGCCTCGAAAGCTCCCGCTGAAGAGCAAAGCCGTGTGGGTTTCCCAGGCATCTGCATCCTTCTGAGCTACAGGCGACAGCCGTGGCTGTGGCCATCATCAGAGCCTGACTGTTTAGCTGAACCCACCGCTGGCCACTAATACACGAGAATGCCATTCTCTTCCCCCCACCCCCACCACAGGACCCTACCTATGACAACCTTGGCAGTGTGATAAGCCAAAAACAATTAAGTCTCCATTTCCTTTTGTTAGCTGTGAGGGTAAGAATTTTCTTCATATACATATTGGCCACTTCCATTTCTTCAGGAAATACCTACTAGTGAATTTTTGAATTTTTAAGATTGTTTTTGAGCATTTACTTTTCTATGGTTTTCCAGCTTTTCCTTCAAAACCACAACCAAAGGACAAAGAATAAATGACATTTTAACAATACGGCAATTTTAATATTAAATCCCACCATGATATTTGTATCTTACATCTTTCCAACAGAGGAAAAACATACTAGACTCTGAACATTATTCAATGTAAAATAGGCATCATGTATTCAGGATTCAGACTAGAAAGATAGGATACATTCCTTAGTTTAAATTCTAGATCTTTAGAGGTTATCAGGCATATAAAACTATTTACCCAGCCTCTAAAATCTTCGCTACCCAAGGTCCATGCTAAACAAGTCACTATAATTAAAACTAGCATGCTGACAATTTCAAAACCATAATATTTTATGAACCACTTCTCAACTCATTATTACATGGGAGAAACATTCCAGTTAAAAGGGAGCTCTTATCATGTGAAACAAATGAAATGCGAGCCTCCTCACTTGTTCCTTTCTAGTAACAGGAACTGAAACAATGCAACAGAATTAAACAGATAAGTTTGGTAAAGCTGCAAAAGAATTCTAAGAAGATAAAATCAAGCCACACATACCTTAAGAAATGGAAATAGATTAATAAACAATAAAAAATGTATTATTGTATCACTTAAAGTTCTTTTTAATACCTGATTTGCATTTTCCTCTTCCTTTTTTACAACTACATTACAGAATACACCTGAACTCATCTACAAAGAAAATTATAAATACAATTCAATGGGAGAAATTTTGAAAATATGACAGTAAAATTTACATAGGAGACACCCATTAAATATCTTTTAACACAAATTATTTCAAGTAATGTGCTATATATTGTATTACATTAATATTTTGCTACCATTTTAACATATGTTAAACTTATATTCTTGTATCAAAGCCTAAGCTAATGAATATCTATTATCTTTAATATATTTGTACTTTTACTCCCCTACTTATATGTAAGGTTGATATAATCTAGAATTTTAGGTGCATGCTTTTATTTTCATATTATGTACCCAAAATTTAGATAACTATACATTTTGTTATTTTTTTCTAATTTCATCTTTGTCCAAGTTTCTTCTTTTTTACCTTTACCTTTGGTTTTGTTGTATATAAGTACTCAGTATTATGAAATACATAAATTGGATGAATTACTGATTGCACATATTTCAATCTGTTCATTTGTTCCTTGGGCATTGACTCTGTTCACCGAATCTAATGCCTCTTTCATAGTATTGTTTTCCCTCAAATGTCTGGCATTTCCTGATTTGGGCTCATCTTGGAGTTCCAAATCTGCTGTTTGTCACTGCTGGCCATAGGTCGTCACAACAAAAGCCAGCCTTAGGGAGCTGGTGGGGCTGATGCCAGCAAGGTGCCCAGCGTCTAGCCATCTTAGATTGGGGCTCCCTGGGTGTTCCTGGGCTCATCAGCTATCTTGGGTACTGATATGCTACTTTGCCATCAGCCTCTACACTTGATGCTTTAGGGAAGGCTTGGCCAATCTAAGTCCCATTGCACTTGGCTTTTAGACTCTCCTTTTCCCACTGTCTCTGCTTGGAGCAAGCCCCGGGACAGCGCCTAGCTCAGCTGCATCCCTCAGTGGTATGGGGGGTGTGGTCTTCTTCTGTCTTGTTTCTCCATCAATCCAGTCCTATCTGTTTGCTTTCCTAGGGAGTTGTTTAAATTTCTGGTCAGTGGATGGTACTCTTTCTTATTGCAAATGGTTATTATTTTTTAATTGCTACTTTAGCAATTTCATATCAGTTTTGGAAAGAGAATAACACAACTGTGCTCAGTGTTCTTGACAAAACTGTTGTCATTATTCCTTTTTTTATCCAGTCATTAATTTAATTACCATTTATGGAATATCTACCATATAAAAAATAGTTTTCTCTACCATGCTGTCCCTAAAATAAAGGTATTTAGGCTCCACAAAACACAGGCTTGGTAAAATGAACTAAAACAATTTACCAAACAAAAGTGTAAACTTTCTCCTGTGGTGCTAAAGGCATTAGGGCTAGTTCCAATTTTACTTTTTACTTCTCCACTGTACACTCTAATACTAATATAAATCTCATAATCAGCAAATATTCTGGCTTAATTAAAAGTTACCACTAGGTGGTGCTAAGAAGTTACCATTTTTAGATGGAAGACTCCACTTTTAAATTGAAATCAGATTTGCTTAAGCTAGTGTGAATCAGGTAGCAATCTCACTTGCACGTACATATTTTTACCAAAGTTTTGAAAAAAATGTTAACGTATATATTTCATCTGGCTTCAGTTTTCTATATTGTCCTCCAGTGCTGAGGTTTAAACTATTCTTTAAAAAGACTACTTTTCACAGAGTAGGATTTTTATATCAACTCTGCATGGGAGGTGCTTTCAGGAAGATTACTCAAAGGGGCATAAGCTTGGTAGGAAACTTATCCACGATTCCCCTGCTGAAAAGTCAGCAACAGCTGCTGGCTCCTTCCCAAGCATTTACATCAAGCGAGCCATTCATTACCTGAAGCATATAGGAAACACAGTCTTAATCTAAAGAAGAAGAAGGAAGAAGGAGGAGGAAGGAGGAGGAAGGAGGAGGAAGGAGGAAGAAGGAGGAGGAAGGAGGAGGAAGGAGGAGGAAGGAGGAAGGAGGAGGAAGGAGGAAGGAGGAGGAAGGAGGAAGGAGAAAGGAGGAAGGAAGAAGGAAGAAGGAAGAAGGAAGAAGAAGAAGAAGAAGAAGAGGAGGAGCCCATCCAATGTTAAATGAAACCCACCGGTTTCTTGTAGCTCTTTAACACTGAACTTACTATGCGCCTTTAGTGCCTAATAGCCACCACAAAGGTTGTGAGCGTCCCAAAGAAAGCTGTGGAGTTAACGTCTCCATTACTTCCTATGTTTAAGAAAACACTTGGTGTGAGATGACGATTTTCTTATCACCTGACAAGGTACATATAGTGCACTAGTGTTGCTGAAGTAGCTAAAACCTCATTGGTGCAAATAAGATCAGTTTAAGTCCAAGAAGCAAGAAAGTTCTTAAAAAGTACTGTTAAGGTTAAGGCCCTGGCTGGTGTGGCTCAGCTGGTTGGAGTGTACACCAGAAGGTCCCTGGTTTGATTCCCCGTGAAGGCAGCAACCCATCCATGCTTTTCCGTCTCTCTCTCTCCCCCTTCCCCTACCCCCTTCCCCTCTCTCTAAAAATCAATGAACATGTCTTCAAATGAGATTTTTAAAAAATTAATATTAGGGTTTTTTCTAGTACTTTCAATATATACATTAAAAGGTTCTGCAGTAATGAAATGCAAACTTAAAAGGCAAGAACTGAATTTATTTCAGCTTTTCTGGATCACATCATGAACAGTTCATTTTAAGCCATAATATGTGAGATGCATGTTTGCAAACAAACAAAAGCCTTAACGTGGACCAGAAAGAGCACAAACCTGGGATCAGAAGCCCTGCATCCTGGCCCTGGGTCTGGCAACATCTAGGTATGTGACTCGCAGCAAGGCACAAAACCCAAGCTTTCACCTACCAAATGAGGGATCGGGACTAAAATAACTTCCCAAAGTCTTCCCAGTTCTCAGTTCCATGATTCTTCACTTTAAAATATCCTAAATATAACAGCTTAGAGGCCCTTGCTGAAGTTCAAGTCTGATGCCACTGTAGAGAAATACTTGACTCCCTTCTGAAGCCAATGGCTGACGGAGTCAGTAGCAGTGCAGGTTCTGGTCACAGTCTGGTGTGCAGGCTTGACTCTGCCATTTCCTCGCCATGTGACCTTCGGTAGCCTCTCTGTGCTTCGGTTGCCTTGGTCATAAAGTGGGACTAATAACAGTATGTACCCCATTAGGTATGTCAGAAGGATTAAGCGATATTATACCTATACAGTACTTTGAACACTGCCAGGCATATAATTAAAGGCTCAGTAAGAGTCAGCCTTTGTTTTTATTATTACTATTACCCCCTGTTAAATACCCTTAATAACCTACTACAGTGGTTTGCCCACTTTCAACACTAAGAACCTTTTACTATTTCCCCTCATGGACTCCAGGTTTGAAATGATTTTATCTACTGAACCAAATTATTTTCCCATCTTAGTCACTTACATCAATGTCAAAATCTAGTGTTCTATACTCAATTTTCAGTCAAAAAACAAAGAAATCCTGAGGCAGTCTTACCATTGGGAAATCAGTTAAACCAACTGAAAAGTTAAAAATACAAATGCCAGAGGCTCCAATTTGGAGTCAGCAGTGTGTGTGCTATGCTGGGTAGAAACAGGGTTCACAGCCTCACAGCTTAGAGGTCCGTAGGACAGACAGCTGGCAATAACACTGCTTTGGGATAGGAGAGGACAGAAGATGGTTCACAGTGTGAAGAGAAGTATGAACAAGGAGTGACCTGAAAGACATGGAAGGTACAACCATCCTCACCTTAATCCCAAACACTGCCACCTCCAGATACCCCTCCTGAGAGCACAGGATTACAGTGTGCCCTCTGGGGCAAGGAACTATCTCTAGGAAGCTTACATATAGATGCAAACATGTCCTCTGTGAGAGATGCAATCAATCTGGTATGAAACCACATGGGTTTCTCAATGGGAAAGGGATCCTAAGGGAAGGGAGTAAAAGACAAGGGAAGTTAGCATTAACACCTGAGGTTATCTGGTAATCAAGGCAGCCCCCTGGCCTTGTGAGAGTTCGGGCAGAGGAGCCCCTGTTCCCAGAGCAGGCAGGGTGTTCAGACTAGCTGGCCAACCGGAAGTGGGGCTGCCATGGCCGTACTCAGGAAAGCAAGCCCCAAATGATTTTGGCTGCGTCACTGCATTTGAAAACACAACTGCTGGGACAGCAGCTCCAAAGTCTGCAGCAGGACCAGGAATCTGTACATGGAGGGGAGACTCCCTCATCTTTAGCTTGTTGTTGTCAGTATAGTAGAATCTTAATGGTCAAATAAACTTTATACAGTAAGAAGAACACAACCCAGGTCCCTAACCTATTAAACTAGAAAAATCACTATGAATACATGGCTTTAAAAGGATTCCTTGGAGGGTGGTTGAGTCGATGTCATAAAGCAGGAATAATCAGAACAGGACAGAAGGATCCTATTGTGGCACAAAGCAAGGCTATTCTACGGAACACCAGGGGCAGTGCTGCAAAAGGCCAGGGAGCTGCCCAAGCTGGAGTGGCCTGTTCCATCAAGAAAGGAGAAATTCACTTTAAGTCTATGAGATGCCAGATCAAAAACAACAATCAAAAGAAAATGATACAAGGTATACAAAAAGGAAGTCATAACAGAGAGAAAATAAGACATGCATAATTATTTGTATTGATTTTAATGTTTTGGAAAGTGCTATTAAAATACAGGTATTGTTTTTTCTGTAACTGTCTATATAGTACAGATACATACTTGTTGCTGTACTGTATACACTACAATATGCTACAAAAAAGAAATCAGGAACTCTGAGTAAGCCAAACAGTCCTAGAAAACCACAGAAGTGTCCCAAAGTAAGGAAGGACTGAGGGGCGCAGATGGCCACGAAAACAGCCAGGGGGAAAGAGAGCCCAGCACTGACCGTCACACGCAACAGTCAGGCAGAGAAAAGGTCCAGAAACACGACCTGAGATGATAAATCAGCCAAATGAACCAAACAGAATTAGGTAGACTCAATTCCTCATCTCCTCGGGGAGAAACCTCTAGAAAGCCAGGCTAAATCCAAGAAAATATTCAAAAGGCATACATAAGCTTTTAATAATGCTAACAGATCAGGCTGATGCACTGTTATGACAGGACAATGGGTTACATAACACTGGCCGACCGAGACACGGAGGTAAATCGTTTCTGGGCCGTAGAGGGTGGGGTGGGAGAGGGGACTAGATCAGACATGAGAACCTACCTGAAAGCCATATACTGAAAAGGGGGGAAAAAGCTGATTGATTTCACAAGTCAAGTTCCACCTGGTGCCTGGTCGCCAGGGTCTGACTCACCCCTCCCCGCCCTGGGAGAACTCAGACCGCACCACGTTCTGACTCACAGCTGGCTGGTCAGAAAGCAGACCTGTAACCGGGGCAAGGTTTGTTTCTGGTGCCCATGAGGGCATGACATCTCTGGGCTGGTATCAAAGTATTACCGTCCTAGGAGGGGTCAAAATTAGTGTGTAGATGACAAGTGAGTGAAGGTTGTGCTGTGAATATTTTAGAGTAGCTTCAAGTGCGGTGAGTCTTTAGTAATGTATCTGGACATCTTACCTGTGCTTTCAGGTATCGAAAGTGTTTGAAAAATCCTGCTGCATTTAATTGTTTTCAAAGATTCAATATTATAACTAGTGTTTAAACATGTAACAGTTGTTTAATAAAGCAACATGCAAAAGTGTTTTTCTCCAAGTATACACAGTCTCCAGAGAGTTAAAAAATCATTAAGCAGTAACTGCTTAGCAAGGCTCACACTTGATGAACCGGGTCCCTTTTCATTGCACAGACTTTCAAACATTCCAAATGAAGCCACAAAAGGAAAACATACATATCCACATTTTAAGTCCAAGGACACCTCGTCACAAATAGTGGTTTCACTTGGTGTTGACACAATGGGTACTTCAGCTTTTCCTTTGATAGTATTTCTAAATCTTCTAATTTTCCATAATGAGCATATTTTATTTTAAACAAGAAAAAAAATTAAAAGCATCTCTTTGAGGAAAGAACAGGCCACCCATCACTGAGGTCTCTCTGCGTTAGGCGGAGATTGATGATTTCCTCTGGGGTTGCTGTGCTAACAACCTGGACTCGGACACCAAGAGGAACTGATGGGTGAGGGTGGCAGGCAAGGAGCCTGGGGTGGGAAGCAAAGTCAAAAGGTGAGGGGCAGGCAGATACAAATGGGAAGCTGGGCAAGAACCCAGGGTATGTCAGTGAGCTGTTAAACCCTAATCCAAAAGACAGGGAACAGAAGACAAGTTGGCATGGCCAACAGCTAACTATGTAGATGAAGTCAGGCCGACAGGCTGGGGCAGGAGGAAGGCAGTGCCTGGGTGCCCAGGGGACCTTCCTGACTATCTCCTGCCCCATAAACAGAGCCTCTGACCTGCCTGATTCCCTGTAAGGTGATGACAGCAATGTTGCTATATCCACAACCAGAATATAATGGCTGAAGACATAACTGTCCATTCCCACCTTCATTTCTAATCACAACATGAGGGCAAAACCACCGTGCTGACTAAAGGGCTCCGCTCTCCAGCCTCCAGGTGTGTCATTCTCAGCCTCGAAGGAAAAAGTTTTGATAGAAAAAACTTTAGATACACAGGAGACTTCTGAGTTCCATACTAAGAAGCAGCTATGCATTACATTTAGAGCAAAGTGAAGGAGATTCTCCCAGGGAATGCTGTTTATCAAGTAAATACTGCTCTAAAAGATCCTATTTAAGGTTTGATCTGGTGACTGACAGGCTCAACAGGAATCTGCCCCAGGATAAGTAACAGTAATGGAGACTCCATGATCAGAAACTGAAAAACTGAGAAAAACAGTCCTAGAAACTATCACACCAACGCTGGCACAGCACTGGCAATACGAAACAAAAAGTTGCTCTTTTTTTGTTTACCAAACTATTCAAGCCATTGCTAAAACGACGGCAAACACAATGTCACCTTCCGTTCAGTTCTATATAATTTCTGTAGCACAGTGACATCACCCAGAAGGAACTCAGCACATCATTTCTTTGTATGCTGCTTCGCTTCAGGAAATCAATTTAAGGATACACAAGATACCCCATGAGCATGGTACAGATTTGGACACTAGCACTATTTCTAAATCTTCTTTCTTTCTATGGATATGATAATGATGTTAGCTAATGATGGCTGGCTTCGCGGGTCACAAAAACAGTACTAACCATAGCGTTAGGTGATCATTCTGAGTGCTGAAAGATATGTGACAAAAAACGTTGGACAACACATTTGAAAATATTCCTCAAAGTAAGCACTTTTGCACAAAAAGCTTTTTAGAAAACCCACCAGTATAATGACACATTATCCACACATGAGGAGGCAGGCGTAGGGGTGTTTTTCCCCCCAGTTCTAAATTATTAGAAAAACAAATCATAGAAAATGTAGGCACCTACATTTGGTCTCTATTTCTAGCAACTGTCATCTTCCAAAGAAATCTCAAGAGTACTGATCAGGGAAAAGTCAAATTATATGACATAATCAAAATTCTTCTCTAGCAGGCCAGAATTGCATTGAATTATTATAGAACCTTTTCCTTTGGAGAGGAAAAGAGCCAGGAAGAAGTTAATATAAACCTCCAGGCAGAAGATTCTGCCAGGAAAATGACTTCTAGTGATATAAACACAATGCAGATGTTCTAAAAGAAATTTAAAATGTAATTAGACATGAAGTCTTCCAGCCATTACCTACCTGTGTGCACACAAGACCAGAGCCATAAACTGGATTTTTCAAATCATCTTTGCTACCATCTAAAAATCACATTTCTTTCAGGACATTAATGTTAAAAGTGATCTGTGAACTAGCAGAATTTCAACATTTTCAAAAATTAACTTATCAAATAATTGCTTTTATTTTTTAATTATTTCAATTTAATCTTTAAAAAATCTTTATTGTATTTTTTCCAATATTACTTAGTCCCCTTACATCCCCCTACCCCCAGCAATCACCACACTGTTCTCCATGCCCACGAGTCCTTTTTCCATTTTGCTCCATCCCTCCACTTCCTCACGGCCCCTACTAGCTGTCAAACAATTGCTTTTAAACAGTGAATGTATCTTGCTTTGACTAATTTAAAGCAATTTCTAGGTGTCTCCTTTACCCTTAGGATACAAGTTCTATTGAACAAAGAAAACAAAAATTATACTGAATTTTATTAATCTACAATAAGAACTAAACCAAACCGAAAAATTTTAAGAGTGTCCAAACTAAAATAATGAACATCAAAGCTGCTCATTTGATATATTTTGGTTACATTTGTAAACTTCATCATAATCCAAGAATATTCTAGCAATCTATGAGATTCTCTGGAAGTTTCAACTTAAATTTTCTCCTTGTTATATTTACAGATCTTCCAACCATTTTCAGGTTTTCTATTTTGATTTAGGCAGAAAAATACTTTTGAAGTTCAATGATTACCTTTATGTGACAATTATTTTAATTTTGTACCAGCAAATTAAAAATAACTCAATCTAATAAAAAGTTCTTGAGTTATTAAAATAATTTAAGATCTCTTTTAAAATTAAAATTGTAGTTTTACTTAAATTTACTTTCTATTTTTAAATTAAATTTACTTTCTAGACTTTTAGCTGTATTTTCCCCACCTCAATGCGTGAATGCAATAGATCATTCTTGGTATGTTTTTCCGGTCATAGACATCTGTTGTTTCTGGATAAAATATCTGGAAAACAAAAGAAACAATGTTTCTATTATGCTTTGCTCTTCACAAAATTATTGTAAGTCTCCCAAATGATCTTACTTTGATTGTCCTTGATGTTCTGTATTTATTTCAAGGAAGAGGAATCTCTCAGTTACTGCTTCATCTTGCTCTACAGGAGGACCAGTCACAGCATCTGATCCCCTACCTGATAGCACGCCACCTGGTGGTTCAAGTGAGTAAGTGTGTGTGGGAAGGCGGGAGGGTTGAGGGGTGGTGCTCAGTGGGGGTGGTTCCCAGCCGCCTCTCCAGGACCGCTGTGTCCACCAGGTTAGTTAGGTAGGTGGTTGTTTCATTTCACAAGGCTTGAGCCTGTGCAGACTCTGCTTTCTGTAGCAGAGTTACTCCTGTGACTGCCCAGAGGTCTGCTGGCTTGAGAAACAAACATCCTTCTTCAGGATTTTATTACATTTTTAAGAACTTGGCTACCCAGTTCTGTGAAAATGTATTACATACATACACCCACATGGATATTTTTTCTGCCTAAAGCTATAGATTTCACCAAATATAATCTGGAAAATAAATAAAGTATGAAAGAAAAATGCCTATAAACCCGCCGCCAGATTACTATTAGTGTCACTATTAGTGTTTTGGGATTTTTTTCTAGTCTTTTTTTTCTGTATATGATTTTTTAAGTGTTTTGCATGCATGAGTTTAAAAATAAAATTGTACATATCATAAACCCCTTTAAAACACTTAATAGAACATGACCCCTTTGTTATTCTTTAAGAGCATTATTTCTGATGGATGCATGATTCCTTCCTATTTTTAACCATAATTTAACCAGTTCCCCATGGTTGAACATTTTTGCCCCCAATTACCCCCTACTATAAATCACTGTAATGAACACCTGATTACCCTTTTAGATAAACATCTAAATCTAAAGTTACTAGATTGAAAGGTCTGGACATTAAGGCTGTACACTATTTACACTATTTTTAAACTCTAAGTTAAAAGCCTAATAAGAGACATTTCAGAACGGGGTGCCAAACTTACCTGTTTCTAAGCACCAAAAAAAAAAAGAATAATTTAACATTAAGATAAGCATATTGGGCCCTGACTGGTGTGGCTCAGCTGGGTGGGTGTCATTCTGCAAAGAAAGGCCACTGGTTCAATTCCTGGTCAGGACACATGCCTGGGTTGTGGGTTTGGTCCCAGGCTGGGGCACACACAAGAGGCAACCAGTCAGTGTTTCTCTCCCTTTCGCTTCCTCCCTTCCCCTCTCTCTAAAAATAAATAAATAAATTCTCTAAAAAAGATAAGCATATTGGTATTACTTGCATTCAGTAAACATTTTATAAAGTCTGACATAAAAATAAAATCATGCACCATAAGGTCGTACAGTATTTGATACTCAAGTGCAATTTTCTATTGGGCGTTGAAAAAAGCTGAGAAAAGGGAACAAAACAAAGTTTCTTGGGATACAAATGAATAGTCACTGAGCACCTGAAGAAAGATGTCTGTTGCCTAGGAAATTGCCCAGGTCTTTCCAACTGTCTTTTAACACATTTGCTGTCAGAGTGTCAATGGGAAGAGTATTCCCAGTTCAGGAGAATGCAACCAGGTTTAAAGTTCTCTGTGTAAGCAGAGGACAAATGTTCCTCCCTTTTCTTTAAACAGGAAACTTTTCTATTTATATTTCTCCTGGAAAATAATTTAACAAGGAGATGGGATCAATTTGAGCTTCCGCAGAATGTCTCATTCAGCACTGTATCCCCAGCACCTAGCATGAGGCTAAGAACAGAGTAAGCCCTTCACACCGACGGAGTGAAGATTTAATAGCAAACACACATCAGTACACTGCTGTACAGGGTTTCTCACTCTGGAATGTAATGTACCAGTGCCTTCACAATTAAAATCAGTGTCAAAATAGAATCTGCTGTATGGATCACTTGTTTAGCGTAACATCAAGGACAACCTGGCCTTACATACACACAATTGGAAAGGTTTAAATCAGATCTCTCAAACATGAAACCACCTAGTCCAAATCATGTTGCCTCGTAGGAAAAACCCTGCTGCAATTTCCTTTTACTCTGTTTACCTCCTAGCCCCTTGTGTACTTGCTAAATCACAATCTAGAAATATGAATTCTATAACTAGTGCCCAGAATGGGACAGCATTTAATGTTCTGAGCCTTTAGGAGCAAGGAAAGGGCTTAAAAATGGCAGAATAAAATAAGTCAATATTGACTCTTTTGAGATAAAATAAGTTAAGCTAAAACCAGTATCAGCAAAATATATATATATGTATATGTGTGTATGTGTATATATATATGCAAGCATAATTTACACAAAGAAATCTGTTGTCTTTGTTGTGAGGGTTACTTTAACAGCAAATGGGGTAATAGTAATAGTAACAACAACACCACAGGTCTTAATCTGTCAGCAGCCGGCTGCCTCACTTTGCAGCTGGACCACTCCTGCTTTGTTTCTTTAAAATAGGTGTACACATTAAGCAACGCAAAGCAGTGAACTATTGATGCATACAAAACCCTGATAGACCTCAAGGGCATTGTGCTTAATGAGACAAGGCAGTCACTACACATAACCTTATGGATGATGCCATTTCTATACCACTGTCAAAATGACAAAACGAGAGAGATGAAGAGCAGATTAGTGGTGGCCTGGGGACAGGGCAAGGGGAGGGACGCAGGTCCACTCCTCTGTGGTGTCTGGACCTTGACTATGGTGCCGGCCACACAAATGCCTTCACAGACTTATTGGAACTCCCCACCCACACACAAATGAATGCATATAAAATGGTGAGAACTGAATAAAGTCTGTAGTCTAGGTAACGGTAATGCACCAATGCCAATTTATGATTGTATGACAGTTAGGAGATGTCACCATTGTACACCGAAAGGCTGAATGAGGAGTACATGTAGATGTTCTCTTTTTGCAACTTCCTGTGATTCTACAATTATTATAAAATAAGATGTTTAAGAAATAGCTCTACAATTTCTATAAAATGAAATGGTGTCCCCATTTCTCCTACTTGCCTGTCTGTCGCACAGGCTGAAGGGCCTGCTCTCTGAATTTAACAAGCTCTGTATGTTTACTGAATGAGTTTTATTTAGGAGATCTATTTCAGGAGTAAGAGCTATAACCCCCTACCTAGCCTTTAAAATTTAAAGAGATACAATGATTTATAGTAATAATTTATAAAAATAAATTTATAATAATAATTTATAGTGATACAATGAGATTAGGAATCTTAAGTATAAATGGCAACACAAGCCCTAACTGGGTAGAGTGTCATCCTGATATGTCAAGGTTGCGGGTTCGATCCCTGGTCAGGGCACAAAGTGTCAACTGGAGAGCACATAAATAAGTGGAATGACAAATCTCTCTCTCTCTCTTTCCACCCCCTCTCTCTTTTCTTCTCTCTCTGAAATCAATAAATAAAATTTTTTTAAATGCCTACAGAAAAAGGGAAGTAGTTATTTTAAATCAACTATCTACCAGCTAAAGTTTGTTCTGAACTTATTTTTTTAAATTTTATTTATTTATTTTTAGAGAGAGGGAAGGGAAGGAGAAAGAGAGGGAGGGAAACATCAACGTGTGGTTGCTTCTCATGTGCCCCCTACTGGGGACCTGGCCTGCAACCCAGGCATGTGCCCTGACTGGGAATTGAACTGGCAACCCCTTGGTTTGCAGGCCCATGCTCAATCCACTGAGTTACACCACCCAGGGAATGACCTTGTTTAATTTATATACACTTCTGCATGGCTGCTCTTGATCTGTACACATATTTCATTCTGAGTTCTTGCCATTTATTACTTTTTATGGGCCTAAGTTTCTGTTGAGTCCTCACCTTTCTCATTCCTGAGGCAATAAGGCAATCTCCTGTACTAATATGCCCAGTCTGCTAACTCATTTTTATAATGATGCATTTGCAGACTATCCCTCTTGGCTTCCCAGTTCAGGTTCCCATATTTGAAGGCTTACCTTGGGTAGACCAATGGACTCCATGGCTCTTAACCACTGGACGGTATTATCTGTGTGTCGAAAATGAAGGCCAGACTTCTAAAGGGCGGGGGGCAGAAAGCACATAAAATGTGAGTCATTTGTAATAACTTTTTTCATTAGTGGGATGCTTTTCAATTGTATGTCTCCTGGAATAAAGTTATTAAAGCCCACATAAAACAACTAAAGACCACAGTAAAGGAGACTACACTATTCAGCAACACCCCAACCATTTGTAATAGATCATTCCAATTTCCATTATTCACACATTTGATGCAGCATCTCAAAGACTATTTAATGTATAGCACATGCCTGAGGATATTTTATGAGACATATGTATGCATGCGTGCGCATATACACACATCCACACACGGTGTCAAGATTTTGGCAACCGCAGCTGAGAAGCTGAGTAACTTCAGAAAAAACAGACAGGGTTTTTCGAAGACTAAATAAAATGCTTTTTTTTTGTGGTTTCTGGTTCTGCCAAATCATTTTTTTTTCTGATTGTTAATGTAATATTCTGTAGAAAACTTGGAAAATATAGAAAATACAAAGATGAAAAAAAAATCCATAACACTAAGCTAATTTTAGTAACTATTCTTTCTGTACTTTAACCCTTGTCTTGGCCTGTACAGTAAGTAAACCTTCAGTGGAAATGTTTTACAAGACCTTTTCTACTCATATAATAAAAATAGTCTTTCTATATCATTCATTCTTCTTCACAGTCCTAATCAGCCAGTCATTTTTTCCTTCATATTCTATAAATACAGCATACTTGTCTCTTCTCATTAAGTTGTATCAGGTAATGTACCATTGGGAACTTAAAATAGTCTTGTATTTTTAATTAGTTAAATAAATAGTGCAATGTTATCTATTTGAAAACAAAAAAAATAAGAACAGTATAATAATTACATTCAGAAAGTCTGGTTCTTTTCATCTTCTGTGACTTACAATTGAATAGTTTATTTAACAGAAAGTATACTTGTTGCTTTTAGAAATTAAGAAATATAAGCAAATTAACATTTGATAAATATTTATGCTTTTTTAATAATAGTCACTATTTATTGAGATTGCAGTGTATGGTCAAACACTTTATATAAATTATATTTAATTTTCAAAATACCCTGCAAGGTGATTATTATGCCTACATTTTAGAGATGAAGAAACGCAAGCCAAAAAGATGAAGCAATTTGTCTCAAGTCAAATAGCTGTGAAGTAGCTGATCTAGGACT